>BMAO01013092.1:0-60581 GCA_019973975.1 Trichonephila clavata | reverse complement strand
CCTACAGCTCACGATGCTTTAGACAAATCAAATGACAACCTTTGGAAGTCCCAGACGAATAATTTCCGACAAAGGAACAGCATTCACTTGTATAGAATTCCAGAAATTTTGTCAGGATGAAGATATCGAATTAATTTCAATCACAACAGGTGTATCACGTGAAACGGTCAGGAAGAAAAAATTCATGCAACGTTAATACCATTCCTAACAAAGCTTTCATTTGAAGATCTCAATAAATGGTATAAACACTTATCATCAGTTCAACGAATAATTAACAACACTGTATTCATAGCTACCAAATATAAATCATTTGAACTTTTAACAGGCGTCAAAATGCAAAATAAAGATGACATCAAAATCAAAGCCATTCTCGAGGAAGAAAATTTTCAATTATCTTTACAGAATAAACAACAAATGAGAGAAGATGCCAAATCCAATATCCTGAAATTACAAGAACAAAGTAGACTACACTACAATAAACATCACAAAGAAGAAAGAAAATACAAAGAAGGTTACAGAATTGCAATCAAGAAAACCCAGTTTGGAGTAGGTGTGAAATTGCGACCAAAATATTTTGGCCCATATGAAGTCGTGAAAGTTCGTCCAAACGACAGGTACGATGTAAAGAAAATAGGAAGACAAGAAGGCCCGAATTTGACATCCACATCAGCTGATCTGAGGAAACCATGGGATAATCCCTAAGACTTTTCTTTCCAGAACTAATGACTTTATTTTTTTTTCTTTATACTCAACAAAATTTGAACTTTAAAAATTTGTTTCATCTATTTTAAAAAATTTTTTTCTTTTCAATTGTTAATATTTGTATAATTTTTACTTGCATATATTTTCCAGCCTCGTCGGGAACGATCACATTAGGATGGACGAGTGTTGTATACGCTCAGGCGACACCAGCACCACTCTTTGTACCCCGAATGTAAGCGGAAGAAGTAGCGCACTTACTTTTCCAGTAGCGCCCGCCTAATCAGGTTTAATAACTTGTAGATTTGTTATTAAATCTTCTTAGACATAAATGTCTATTTTATTCAACATACCCCTAGACACCACCCTCTCTGTTACATATATATACAGTCGATTCTCGATAATTCAAACTTTCGATAATAAGAACCTCTCGATAATTCGAAGTATATGTTCAGTCCCTAGAAAAACTATTGATATTTCGAACTAAAACAATACATTTAGGTGCACTCAGTATTTTGAAGTAAATCTGTGGCTGGCCAGACTACAACACGCAATAATTCAAAATTATATTATAAAACTCTCGACAATTCGAACATTCACTTTCATGTACTATCCTATAGCAAACAAGTTGAAGCTTACAAGTTTTGCGTTGCATTGTCTCTGCGTGTCTCCCTGTAGCGTAGCCCTTTGACTATCTGTCTGATACCTCATCTTTGTGTTTTCTGGTTCCTCAAGCGAAAATACACTTTTACTGATTTTCTTCTTCAAGTGGACAATAGATCAACCACACCTGTTGTCAGCCTTTCATATCTTTCGTTTTCACACGTGGCCTTGCAATGCATGTGTTCAGAAAGGAGGGTTCGCTATCGTGAAGAAGAAATGCGTAGAATTGTGTATGCATGTATTGAATGTATTATTTATAAACGTTATACTTTTAACTTCTGTATAATATTTATACTGTATACTATGTACTTTTTTCAAAATACTTTAAAATAATTTTATACATATGTTCAATTGTTGTATTACATAGTTTCAAATTTAAATGTGTTAGAAAAAATTTCTTTCTTGTATTTGGGAAATTTTTTTTCTTCTACCCTCTTGACAATTCGCAATTTTTCATTGGCCCCCAACTTCGAATGATCAAGAGTTCACTGTATACATATATATATATATATATATATATGTTACCGGCAAAGTATGAAATTCGGCATTCTATAGAATTCCTAGGCATTGTATAGAATGCCTAAATCTAGACGGCAATGTATGAAATGATTTCTATTTCATACATTGCCTAGGCATTCTATAGAATGCCTAATGAGAGACCGGCAAAGTATGAAATACATCTCAGATTCGTTTCGAATGTTGTCATATGGCAAGACATAAAACTTTTAACGCGTGTCTCAGGCCCAGAATCTGTTCGTTGTACATTGCTGTTTGTTCGGAAATGTCAAAATACTCAATTTTACTTAAATTTGTTCAACAAAAAATTGGTTTTTTCCTGTGCTGCCTGAAAATGGAAAAGCAAACTATAGTGTTGGAGAAGGTGTCATGGTCTATAGCAGGGGTCGGCAACCTATGTCACACGTGCCACATGTGGCACACGGTACAATTCTCAGAGGCACTGTGCACTACTCAACAAATTTGTAAATTTTTCAACTGTTTTAAAAATGCTCTACTGTGTGGTTCGTTGAATCATATTGGTAGATTGGTTTGACACGCAACAGCTAAAAGCTTTCCGACCCATGATCCATAGACATGAAACAACAATTCGACGACTAGTTGCCCAAAATTCGAGTTGATGCTGCCAAAAAAAAATGATATTTTCTTATCTGAAATTACTTACTAGAAGTTATTAACTGATATACAAAATGCTAAAATGACTACTAAGAAGGAACCCAGGGACTATTAGTTGCTGAATAGCTATGATGTGATGTTTGTGGAAAATAAAAGTAAATTCATTTAACCTGTCAAAGAAAGCGTCAGTTCCATAAAACAGTGTTCCCCAACCCCTGGTCAGAGACCTTGCAGTGAAAAAACGAAGGTGTACAACGGTATAGCGAAAAATAAGTGATTATTTTCCACAATGAAGATAAAATTGCAATATTTCACTTGGCCGCGGTAGCTAACTGGTCAAGGTATCGGACTCGTGGCTGGCGTGTCATGAGTTCGACCCCAGTACCACTGAAGACCCGCCGTGTAGGGGAGCGATGCACGTTAAATCTGTCGAGAGCTCAGAAGTACTCCCTTTGGTATGGTAGTTAGGAGAGGGGTGCCAGCTCAGGTGTCATCCTCGACCATGGTTCAAAATGACGTCCGTCGCCAAAAGCCCTCGTGTAGCTGAACAGTGCGACCT
The DNA here is from genome assembly GCA_019973975.1 of Trichonephila clavata. Lineage (NCBI taxonomy): Eukaryota > Metazoa > Arthropoda > Arachnida > Araneae > Nephilidae > Trichonephila > Trichonephila clavata. The sequence goes on along the minus strand of BMAO01013092.1, from coordinate 57,529 downwards.
TAATATTCACTCACTCACATGACATTTTGCACCTATTTTGCTTTTTCTTCAAGCACGTTTCCCGCATGTGATGATTTTCAATATTCGTACAGTGTCCGGTTTCATAAACTGCATGGATCGCTTTCGGTTTTCTGTAATCCGAAGAGCCCGTACACGAACGGTGTCCGGTCCCAATTGATTCGAAAAAATGACGTTCTACTGCAACTTATAAAATCAAAACAATTTAAAATATGAATAATCAACGTCACACCCTCAGGGGGCCACCGTAAAATTATCAAACGTTGACCAGTTCGGAAGATAAAAATATTGGGAAGAACTGCTATACAGTATTACGTCACGGATTCTTTTTTTTCCCTAATGAGGCTACATATTGAAATTTTTACCATTTTTAGACCTAGTACATTCCCCAGGGGCTGCTATCTCTTTTTAGTGTGGCACCATGTAAGCGATACCAATTGCCGCCGGTAATTTTGACGCCCAGTTTACTTCCCAGAGGGAGGTACCTGAGCTCTGACGATGCGAACTTGTTCTGGTAATTTAATTTGCCAAGAGCAAAATTAAATTCCGAATTCTGAGGACGTGATAGAATTCTGAAAGAACTTTCAACCAAATGCAAAAATGTTACACGTTATGATATTGAACTTGTACATCCACCTTTATTTAAAAAAAAAAGGTATTGTAGTAAAAACTTTGTTTTTTCCCCCGAATGTCAATATATTGACACTTGTAATGAGTGGGAAATAGGATGGTTTCTATCGACTTGGAACTTCTGAAGGAATATGAATATGCAAAATCCTAAAATTCCAAGGAAGTATATGCAAAATCCCAATTTAGCAATATATATTTTTAATAGCAGTCTCATTATTTTGTCAGATTAACATTTGTACTTCTAGGAATGTAAGTCATTGATATAATACCTTAATCATGACCTTTTTTCATACTTTGCCTAAATAGATTTAGGCATTCTATGGAATGCTTAGGAATTCTATACAATGCCTAGGCACAGTATGTAATAAAACTCCTATTTCATACTTTGCCTAAAAACGTCCGGCATTGTATAGAATGCCTAGGCATTCTATAGAATGCTGGCATTTCATACTTTGCCGGTAACATATATACTAAATCTCACTAAATTTTTAAACATTAGAAAACTAATAGTTTCCACAAAAGATTTAGAAATTATTGTTGTCAATTCAAAAAGAACAAAGTTAAAAATTCTTCAAAGAAAAATTAATGAGTTCATACTGTATCATTATATGTATGTACTGTAATTCGGTAGATGCATACAAAATAAAAATAAATTACTGAAATGTTATATATAATCATTCTAATAACTTAAGATTAGTTTTAAAGTGATAGCACAAAAACATTAATTATAGGTGATCAGTGACTTCCACACCACATTATCATAGCCTCCTTTGACCTAAACAACACCTTTCATAAAATTAAATTTTTTATAGGATATAGTTCTGATAAGAACAATTATTACTGCTCAGAAAATATGCTAAAATTTAATTTGTAAAAGATCTGAAATTGCCTTCCCAATGATATCCTATTAGTCTGCAGCATTATGTGCTGACGTCGAGAGGGTAAGGGAAAATTTCCGTGGGGTGTGAGTGGATGAATATTAACGTCACACTATTCAGCTACTCTAGGGCTTTTGACGATGGACCTCGTGATTTTGAACCATGATCTAGTGATGAGGTCAACAGCTGAGCTGGCACCCCTATCCTAACTATCACATCACACCAACGGGAGGACGTTTGAGCTCTCGACAGATTTCAAGTGCGTCGCTTTCCTACACAGCGGGTTTTCAGCGGTACCAGACTTAAACTCATGACACGTCCGATACGAGTTGTTCAGTGTTGAACAAATAATTCTTGTGACGCCCACAATAACAAGTGAATATTTGTCGCGAGAGGGTACTAGTGAGTGTAGAGTTCAGTGTATGCTTAAACATTGTGTGAGAACGAGCGTATGGAGAACGCTGTAATAAAATTCTTCAAGTCACAAGTCCCAGCCATTTAATTTGTGGTGTGAAATATTTTTAGTGTAAAAGATGAGTTATCAACGAGTGAAAAAACATGGTCCGTCAGAGCCTGAGATGGCCGGGATCGAAGATCAAGAATTTTAAACCGTTAGTGTGTGCAACAAATGAAAAAAAAGCGTTAAAGTGGTGTTTAGCGGAGAGAAATTGATATATTGTCACTTGGTGAGAGGTTAGTCATCTATTTTTTAATAGTGTTTTGAGGTGTAATTATTTTGTGATTTATATGTGTTTCATTTGTGGCTGAGTTAACTTTATTTTGTGGCTGAGTTAACTTTATTTTGTGGCTGAAATAATTATTTTGTGATTTATATGTGTTTCATTTTTGTGGTTTAGATAACTTTAATTTGTGATTGAGATAACTTTATTTTGTGAAAATGAGTATAGGTAAATTTAAAAAGATGAATTGATGGCTATTGCAGAGGAGTTAAAATTAGATGTACCAGATAATACTAAAGTATTAGATTTAAGAGAGTTAATACAGGAGAGTGAGATTTGCAACACTGATAAAGACACGTATCAGACTATTGTAAATTGTATGTTGGAGGAAATGAATGATATAAGAAATGCAAACGAAAGAAGGGCGTTGGAGGAAGAAAATAGATTAGAAATTGAAAAAATTAAACTGTCACAGTTAGAGAGGGAGTTAGAAATAGCAAAATTACATAATCAATCGAGTGAAAATCAATTAATAACAACCGAGTGTAATATTGAATGTTTAATAAAGAGTATTAAAACCTTAACTATCCCAGAGTACCACAAAGAGCAGAGTCATTTAATTTATTTTTTCAATCTATTGAAAAGGCATTTAAAACTAAAAATATTCCTGAGAAATTAAAACCCGAAATTCTTTTGAATGTTATAGGAGAAAAACCAATAATTTAATGGTTCCTCTTCGAGAAGAGGATTTAAGTGATTATGAAAACCAAAAATAATTGTGTTAAAAGAATTTCAACCGACCTCCTATGAATGTTTTAATAAGTTTAAAAAAGCAAAAAAAATACCTAACAAAAGTTATGTTCATTCCGCGTCTAGATTAAGTGCAACTTTTAGTTACTACTGTGAATTGTGGAAGGTAAACGATTTTAAATCAGTTTGTGAGTTAATAATATCAGATAAGATAATAGAGACATTAGACAGAGAATTAAGTGCGCATATTGGCATTAAACAAGGCGAAACGTGGTATAAACCACAAGAGTTGGGTCGTGAGTGTGATATTTTCATATCATCCAAAGGAAAAATTTTAAAAAAAAACTGAGTGTATTTCCTAAATATAAGCGTAATGATGTCCATAATCATCGTGGGTCAAAAAATATTGCAAGTGTTAATTTATCTTCTATTAAAAATGTGAAATGTTTTTGTTGTAAATCAAAACAATTCCACCCACTGCATTTATGTCCGAATTTTAAATCCCTCAGCTTCAGTGAAAGAGTGGATTTCTTAAAATCCAATTATCTGTGTTTCAAGTGTCTTTCTTCAGACTGCAATGTTAAAAGGTGTAAGGCGAATAACTGTTTTTGTGGAAAACCACATAACCGTCTTATCCATTTCCCCCAAACGAACAATAAATATTCTGTATCCATACAAAGAGTTAAAGGGTCCTTAACCCTCAAGCTCTTGTGTTTGTGGGGCAGAGAGAACCAGAATGCGTCGCTCTCCCCCTAACTGAGAATGAAGAAACAAGTCGTTCGTAGCTACCAGCTTTTTAAAAAATAAAACAAAAATGGTTTTACTGAGTAGCGTCTAGTGTTACCTTAGGGATAGATTTGGTATCTTGCATGAAGTGAGAGGGCTTTTAAATGGGGGGAGTTAATCAAATTTTATTACTAAGGATTGTGCCGATAGATTACAATTAAAAAATGAGAAAATTAATTTGTTAGTATCTTGTTTAAATGAATCGGCAATGGCAATAAATGGGTGTGTTACGACTACCATAAGTAATGGCGATTTAAGTTTAAAAAAAGAGCTAAATTTATTAGTTGTAAAAAAAGATAACTGATTTGACTCGGAGTAAAATAATAAATATTTAATAAGTTAAACCAAATGAAATTAAACTAGCAGATTATAACTTTAATATTCCTGCTAAAATTGACGTGTTATTAGGGGCGGAAATATTTTACGAATTACTGAGACCGGGCCAAATTTATTGTGGGGAACTACTCTTACAAAATACTGTGTTCGGATATGTCGCTAGCGGAAGTGTACACTGGTGTCCAAAAGTTAATCATAATTGATAATTATGTGAATAAAGAAGGAACTGTATATCAGAATCGCGGGAAACGTGATATGCGAGGTTAAAATGGTTATAAAATAAGGAAGCAAATCAAAAGAATGATAATAAATAATTTTATTATCCAAAGCAGCAGTTTGAAAGAACACTGAGCATAGCAAGGATTCACACTTTAAAGAGAAAAAGGGGGGGGACATTAAATAAAATACCGATGCTGCAGTTTAATAAGGCATGTGGTCACCTCTGACAGCCTGGCACGCTGCACAGCGATTTACCATACTTGCTATGAGATGATGAATGAGATGGGGGCTCAAACGGTTCCAATATCCTTGAAGAGCTCTCTTCAGTTCTGTAATAGAGCTTGGTGGGTGTGAAAGGGCTGCAATTTGGCTCCCGAGCATATCCCATACATGCTCGATAGGATTTAAACCAGGGGAGTTCACATGCCATGACATGCGCTGGTTGTTTTCCGTTTCAAGGAAGTCATCAATCAGCACCGCTTGGTGACATGGCGTATTATCATCCATGACTATGAAGTCAGAACCAACAGTACCTTGAAACAAGCGAAATAAGGCTCAAAAACTTCGTCTCTGTATCTTTGAGCAGTCACAGACCACGTATCAAAGAAATGGAGGTCTGTGCGGCCATCCATCATGATGCCTGTCCATACCATTACTCCCGTTGATGGAAAATGATGTCTTTCCATTATGTTTCTTGGTTCAAAACGTGTTCCACGTTCTCTCCATATCGTTACCCGCCAAGAATCACTACTCAAACTAAACCGGGACTCGTCACTAAACATCACATTGGCCCACTCCCTCACACTCCAATGTAGATGTTTCCAATTCCAGTTCAAAAGAACGCGTTTATGCGCATACGTGAGGGGAATGCAAACTGCTGGTCTTCTAGCATACAGGCCAGCATGATTGAGTCTCCTGTAAAAAGTTTGTCTCGAAATTCGTATTCCTGTGGCGACTGTATGCGCCGAACCCAGTGCTCTGGCAGTACTGCCCCTCTGAAGTCGCACACTTATTACCAGATATCGGTCTTGGCGAGGAGTTGTGACTCTTGGTCGACCCGATACTGGTTGTCGATTAATATCTCCTGTTCTTTGAAACCTCTGCCACAGTCTTGAGATCACAGACTGGTCCACATTCAGAATTCAAGCCCCTTCTGTTTGTGATCGTGAGGATTCCAGCATTCCAACGATTCTTTCTTTCTTAAACATGTCCAATTGGCCTATCTGTGCCATCATTCACCTTGTTTGATGGTTAACAACGTTCCTTCGCACAGCAGTTGTACGAAACTTGTCTGAACTGCTATGCTGCGTGAATCGGTTTCTCCGCGTTCGGACATGTGGCGGTGTTTCGTGCAGGACGTAGTCGACTGAAAGGTTTTGGATAAACCTAATGTTTCTTCTTCATCCAATTAATATCCGCAAGAAATTTGGAATAATTTTACGAGTATTTACTCCATGTTTTTCGCATTTTATGATTTATGCTTAACTTTTGGACACCAGTGTAGGTGAAGTGAAATAGTAATGAGTTGAGTGATAATTTTAATTTAGTGAAAATACGACTCGGAAGTCTTATGAGAAATGTGCAAGGTGATAAGGTGTTGAATTCTAAGTATTGTAAGGTTTTAAAGAATTATTTAGATGAGGTAATAATTGAAGAGGTAACAAATCCTTTTATTTCAATGAATAACCCAGTATTTTATCTTCCTCACCAAGTGATGATAAAAACGAATCTCTCGCAACGAAACTGCACATAGTATTTGACACTAGTGCTCACGAAAGGACGATGTTGGAAAAAGAAGGATGTAAAATAATACAAGAGCAAAAACAATTTTTAAATGAAGAGCAGGAGAAGTCAGATGAAGACATATAGTTACTTCAAACAACCGAGAAAGTTCTTCCTCTTAAAAGTGAACGAGCCAAAATACTTAGTGTTGATCCAAATGCTGTAGCACAACCTGTCTCTATTGGGGAAGAAAAAGGTTTATCTAGAGACTCATTTAATGTACCGCCAATTTCTGCTGATGATGAGATGTATGAAAAAAAAGAAGAAACACATCAGTCGATGTGATAAAGCAGGGGTGGGAAGACTTTTCCGGGATGCTACTTCTAATTTTTTCAATGAGTTGCGGTCCACCCAGTGTCAGTGGCACACACAAGAGCGGGGGAAGGATCCACGGGTCCGTAAACTCCCTCATAACCCTTTATTTTCCCCCGATTCATTATAGCCCCATGTATACAGTATGTTAAATGTAATTAAGTATTTAATAGTAATTTTTATTATTTATTATTGTTAATTATTTATTTAGTAATTTATTTTTTGCTGTTTTTTGTTCCCGACAATCGAAAAAAACCAAAAAAAATATATGTTTGACTGCGTATTGGTGTATGATACGAGAATGATAGACCTTCAACTCTCAACCCCCTTTCCCTTTAAAAATTCTTGTGTACGCTACTGCCTAATGTCGTAGGTGTGGTGAGGTAAGGAAAAGGTTAATATTATAACTTAATAATAAAAGTACGGAATAAGTACTTATATATATATATATAACTATACAGAATTAAAATAAAAAAGCAGCACTTTGATATAATAATATCAAATGATACATTTATTATGAAACAATTGAAAATACATTATAAAAATAAAACACTTTTATGCAAAGTTAGTTTTTGTTGTTATAGTCGGTAGAAGGCTTAGTCTGTGCGCACTGTCACCCAATCTTGAATTTTCCGTATATAATTACTAACAGGTAAAATTTTTAGGCGGTCACCCCTAAATGTCTTGGTGGTCCACCGGTCGATCGCGATCGACGTAATGCCGACCCCGGTGATAAAGGATAAATCTAAAGAAGATGTTAATCATGTGATCTTTATCAAAGAGCCAATGAATTTAGATGATGAACTTGAAGAAAGGCCAAAATTGTCTAAGGGAAAACTCAAAAAATTAAGCAGAATGACAATTGAAGAAGTAAAACAGAAAGGGTGTGTTAACTCGAATTTAAAGGCCTCAAGCAACGTTATATTTGTGCCTCATCATTCATGTTTTAAACGTAAAAATTCGCAAGATAAGTGAGGAGTAGAAAAACATGCTTTGGGATTGCTTGACTTTATCAAATGATTTGGTATTATGAGAAGGCGACAAGCATTGCAAGAAAGAACGAAAGCTAAACTGCGTAAAAGAGTTAGACTCAAATTGTGTGATTGAGTACTCTCAAAAACTTCAAAATAGTGTTTTTAAACGGCGACTCCAACCGGAAGTGAACATCATGGATATCTGTGTTGTGAAGGAAAAACGCAGCTTATGTGGGACAGAAAGAGATGGAGTGAAAAGTGCACAGGAAAAATTTTATAACTCATAAACCCTTCCCTTAACAGCAGCAGGTGAAAAGTTAAGTGGTGAAATCGGAACCCAGAATGGAAAACTACCGTGATCCTTGATCCAGCGAGGGTAGATAATTGTTGCGGGGACTAAAGGAGCTACACAGAGAATGTCCCCTCCTCTGCACCACCAGTTGAAACACGAGGGTAACCGGATACTTGTCCCCCCCCCCAACGAACACTTTTGAGGAGGAGCCGAGGAGGTAAATTAATCACCATTGCCAATGAGGTAATATAATCAGTCCTTATCTAAGTTGGACATTAAAAATTCACATATTGTATCCTTATTATTAATTTTTTCTGTTACGTTGTATATGCATATATGTTTACCTTAATATTCATTTAAAGGTCAAATTTTCATAGGTTGTTTAGAAACTGTCTATTATTGAATTATATACATAGTTACTGTTGTTTACATGTGTACTCTCAGAATTAATTCAATAATGCTATTTGTGAAGCTTGATTTTTATAGTAAAATACGTTTGGTTTGTTTAATTGCTATTTGAATATAGAGAGTGGAAAAGTTAAGAGAGCATTTTGTTTGTATCACAAATCGTAATTCTTTGCTAACAATTAGTTACTTAGATTAGGTGAATTTTGCTATGTGTGTTTCTTTGTATGTAGACAGTATGGTCTTTATTTTTCAACATTTTTAGGATAATTCTTAGTAATACTTTTACTTGAATGTGCTAATTTTGTTTTTAATTTGTCATGCCCCTGTCATATCTTGGACTATCATTGCCCGGCGCGCCTGGTGTGGAGAGAAACATATCATCACCAACAAAAGCCATAACAATAATTATTTATTGTAGACAGACAAATACAATTGACAAGCACAAGTTCAAACTATAAGTCGAAACCATGGAGTGATTATCTAATCCCTAGATTAATCCTGATACTCAAATCTAACATTCAAAACTAACCTTCAAATCTAATATTCCCTACTAAATAATCTCAGCTATCAGAATTGACAAATGAAACGAACACTTACTAACGTCAGGTCGGTACTAAATCTAATCTCTTTGATTCCTTCAATGATTAATAATATCAAATACTATTCAATACGCGCTAAGCTCGGTGAAGAGATCCGTAGACGATACTTACATTTAATTTGGCAATCCCTTCTCCTTCTCTTTCTTACTAAATCTAAACTTTATATAGTCGAACTCATTAACATATCACTATCTCGTGTTTTTCCCGAGGAGGCTGTGAAATAGAATAATTGCTGGCCCCAAAGTGACCCATGAGGATTAATAGAAGATTGACGTGGATAGAACTGTCACAGCCCCCCTCAAGAAAAAAAAAAAGGATTTATAAAAGGGTCTCAATGGCCCGATATAAATTACGTTGAAAATTTTAAGTTTTAACTTATCTAGACATCTTAAATTTTAGTTTAGCAAAAACATTTATAGAACAATACACTAAAGAAACACTCAAAACTACTAGCTCAAAATTTTATAGTCACTCCTATGTTTTAACTTTTACATTCATTATATAAGGTGTACCCCATTTGGGCGAGGACCAAGGAAAAACTTCCCACTGGAGGGTAAAACCTGGCAGTACACAACCCGACCACTTAGATATTGTAATGACACATCCTGGGTTGTATAAAATTTTTATCTTCAACATAAATCTTCAAAACATCAGGGTCAGCCACCCTGAAATGAGAACTGGATCAGTGGAAGTACAAAAAAAAAATTTTTTTGAACACTTTATACACACAACATTGAATCCACACATACTTAAATTGTCAAATACTTTACAAATTTTTTCTGGTTTCTAAAAATAAAACTCCCATTCAAATCGCGTAGCGCTGTTAGTGTTAAGGTTAAATTTCTTTCTCTACGCCGCGAGTCCCAAAAACCAGATATATACTAATATACAATTCAACATGTTTATATATACACAATTATATACAATTTTCAAAATATTTAATATAAACAAACAATACAATGAATTCTCGCACATTTAGCCAAGCCTTTAAGGTAAACAAATGTAAACATACATATGCTTTCCACAATTTAGAATATATTTAAATATATAAAAGGTCATTTTTCACTCAACGTAGTGAGACTTTTGCATTATACAACATTATTAACAAAACGAGTCTTGCTTCTTGGAAAAATTCAACCGACTGTCTGTCAGGAAAAATATAAATTAAACAATACAACCTGGCTAATATCTTGCTCCTCTACTTTCTTTAATGTCTCCTATCTGCACCTCCAATGACGTGGACCTTCTGCTGGGTTGACTCCCTCTTTGCTCCTGGCAGTCTGGTCTATAGTCTCGGCGACTCCTCAAGTTGTAGTTGTTACCTCGTCCTTCTTGATCTCTTCTAGATGGGGTGAATCTTCCATGGCCTGCCAACGATCCTATTGGTGATCTTGATCTGGCTTTCCCGTAGCTTTCTCCGCCGTCTTCAGAACTCCTGAAGTTGGACCTTTTCTGTTGGCGATCCCTTTCTGAAACTTGGCTACTGCAGCGATCGTCGACTTTGTATCGCTTCTTTAATTGCACATTCGACGAGATGGAGGACGGGAGCCTTCGTTTGTAGACTTCTCTTTGGATATTTGCTATTTTACTCCTCGGCACCTCTGTAGAGGATTCGGTTCTCCTGTTGCCTCTTCTGGAGGGCTGAGTTTTCACGAATTTTTTCTGACTCGCCTGTGATATCGAGTCAGTTAAAGTCCTCTTGCACCGACCCTTAGTCAGCTCGTGTCCGCTCCTTTTTGTCTCTCTAAGATTATTTTTATTTCCTACTCTACCGTTTTCTTTTCCCTCCTGTCTTCTACCAGACCCATTACTCTTAGAACCTTGTGACCTATCTAACCCATATCTACCATCCTCAAAACTACTCGACTGATACTCGGATCCACCACTAATTGAAGAATCTACCTCCACTATAAACTTTCATCGCTTTTCTCTGATGGTAAATTCGAACCTGATCTATATATTGACTGTAGTTCTTCTACCTGCCTTCCAAATTACAACATTATTGTTTTTAACACTCACAACTCTAAAAGGACCTTCAAACTTAGGCAGAACTTCGCAACCACCTTTTTACTGGCTGAACTAATAGGGTGAGTTTCGACCAACACTGAATCATCCACCTTAATGTTAATTTAGCGTCTCCTTTTATTGTAATAATTTGCCCACTTTTCTTGCTTTTTCATTGTATTCTCTGCCTAGCTTCCTCAAACACCTTTTCAATATTCCCAACCACAAATTCTGTAACACCTGTGACCATCACAAGTTTTTGAAATTGGGTAATAATTTTTCTGCCCAAAAATAATTCTGCTGGGGTCTTTCCCGTAGTTTCATGGACTGCCGTTCTTAATGCGTATGCGAATTCATTTAGAAACCTATCCCAGGATTCATGATTATAATTTACAAAAGAAGCAATCATTTGTAGTAAATCGCGATTAACACGTTCCGTTCGATTTGATTGAAGTCGATACAATACTGTTTTGACATGCTTTATATCTAATCTCTCACTTAAATGTTCAAAAACGTCGGATACAAATTGGGGGGCCTTTTTATCGCTGATCAATTTGACTGGAGCTCCATATCGTGAAATATAATTTTCGAACAGGGCATTGGCGATTATTTTTGCGGACGTCTTTCTGAGGGGTATTATTTCTAACCACTTCGTAAAATACACAAATATATCGATATCTTTGGGGTTTGGATGCTGGGTAGGGGCCTAATAAATCTAATGAAACTATTTCGTTCGGATAATTAGTTACAATCGGTATTAAATGACCGGCCGGTAACGCGTTCTTATAGTTAAATTTTTGGCACGTCTCGCATGTCAAAACATAATCGTGTATCTCCTTACGCATGTATGTAAAATAACATGCATCCTTCACGCGTAAATATGTTTTCCGTCTTCCAAGATGTCCAGCCATAGGCTTATCATGAAATTCGTGCATTATCGCTCCTCGCATCGATTTTGGAATATATACTCTCATTTTTCCGAGAGATTATGCGTACTTAGCATAAAATAACAATCCTTCGATAAGTTTAAAATCCTGGGACCAGTTCCCACAAATCCCCGCATTTACTGAACTGTCCTCGGGTTTTGTAAGTAGCGATAAATATGACCCAGCTCGAGGTCCTGCTTTTGTTCAGCTATCAATTGTTCCCTTGACGAAAGTACCAAATCTCTAATTACTGCACAAGTCATATGGATATCCTCAAAATTTTCCACAGGGTTCTGCGACAACAAATCTGCCACGACAATTTGAATACCTGGTCTATGCTCCCATTCAACATTAAATTCGGCTAGCTTGAGTGACCAAGTTAGCATACGACTTGATAAATTTTTACCATTAGTGAGTTTCGTTAATGCTGCATGATCCGTAATTACTTTTACTGATAACGATCCAAAGTAGGTGCGAAACTTGTTTAAAGCCCAAATTATACCGCTAAACATTCGCGCTCGGTTATTGTGTAATTGCGCTCCGCCTTTTTAAGTGTCCGGGATTCATATGCTATGGGTCTCTGACTTTGCATAAGCACCGCTAGAATCCCAATAGAACTCGCATTTGTAAAAAGCTCAAATTGTACATTAAAATCCGGAAATTTTAAAACAGGTGCTTACGTAATTGCACGTTTGATCGATTCAAAAGCAGTTTACACCTCTTCCGACCAATTAAATTTCCTACCCTTCTTTTTTAAATCATACAGTGGCTCGCAGAGATCTGCGTACCCCTTAACAAATTTTTGATACATTGGGCCATTCCGAGAAATTTTGATACTTCTCTCATATTTTTTGGTGCTTTCATTTCGAGTATTGCCTTAACTTTAGATTAATCCGTGGCTATCCCATCTTTACTAATCACGAGGCCTAAGTATTTTAGTTTCTCACATTAAAACTTACACTTATCTATGTTCAACGACTTCAACCCCGCTTCTTGCAATAACCTAAATACTTCCCTTAAATGTTCCAAGTGATGTGCAAATGATGGATACGCAATTATAACGTCATACATGTACACTAGGACACATTTTCCTAACAGTGGTTGCAATATAATATCAATGGCCTTCTGAGAATTTGGCGCTGCCACCGATAGTCCGAATGGCATGCGTTTAAACGCATCAGTGCCGTTTTTCGTTACAAAAGGAGTTTTCGCTACATCCCTGGGTATACTGCCAATTGAAAATAACCAGAGCTCAGATCCAAAGTACTCATTATTTTCGTGTGAGGAATATTGGTAACTAGCAGAAATGCCCGTTCTTCTCACGGGTTAAGTTTTAAAAACAAAAATTTATCTATTATAGAATTATAATATTTTTAGTGAGGGTAAAACCCTGTATAAAAAGTAGTATAACCGAAAGTTAAAAATATTTTTTTCAAAGCAAATATAAATAAAAATTACAGAAAAGTGATAGCAGTAGTGAGTTTCTGCTATGGTAACTATGGGTGAAATAACCTGCAATAGATGAACTGAAAGAAAAAATTAATGATAAACTGATTCCCTAAATGCTATCATAAATAAAAAATATTAGGATGCCTTCAACTGAAAAAAAATTAAATTAGCATTGCACCCATAGCTCATACAATACTCTCTAACATCTCTGTAATACATCTAATATACAGTATTAGATGTAATTAAATACTAAAAGCCTTTAATTAGTATGAACTAAAATCAAAATCTAACTAAAACAGGTACCCGTTGAAATAGTTCAGAACAAACAACAGTACTGAATGAAACAAATAATAATCCATGTTGCTAAAAAATTAATTATTGAAACCATACTTTTTTGCAACATTTCTATTAAAAATTATTATTTGATTGTAAAGAGCAAAAGAATGAGTACATAAATGATAAATAACTATAATAATTGAAATATATATACCCTATATGGACAGTATAAAATAAAATATACATATAATCTCCAAGAAACTATGTGAGTAACAGATAATAAGAAGCAACGTTAAATCATGATAGCATGAGACGTAAAATCATTTCAACTCTGAATTTTAAAGAAATCCAGAGGAAATATGAGAAAATCTTTTCAAGGTGCATCTTTTTTCTGTGCAAAAATTTTTACGATCACAAATGAAACAGTTTTCTGATTTGCAAGATTGCCTGAAACAAAGTTAAGTCATGACGAAAAATCTGGTCAAAATGGAATTCAAAAGAAAATATGATTTCAAGGTCACCTTATTATAGTTTCAGCAAATAGTTTTTTGTTAAATAAAATTATGCTTTTTTTGTTCATTTAAAACAAAAATGAGTTATTTTTGGTCATAGGGACCAAAAGGCAAAAAACAGCGATACACAAAAAAAATGGTACATTCTGGTTTCTCATAAATAGGAAACATTATCTTCACGATATTACCAACTTGTTAATAGCAATTAGTTTGAATTCAATGTCATTTTCTTTCCGTTGTACAAAATTTGAGCAATATTTTCAACATCGAACAAAATACTGAATATGCGGATGAAGGAAGAATTATTATTAGGAAGGATGAATATTTATCTTCAACGACAGAAATTGGCATAGATATGTAAAACATGTAACATTTATGTGTAAAAAATGTATACAATGCATGTGTATATATACAATCAGCATGAAGATCTGATTGTCAGAAGGAAAATTACTTTCAGCATTTAATCACATCCATAGTTTCCGTGTTCATCCATGATTTTTCTAACATATGTTTTTTTTTTTTTTTTGTACAAATGGACATGACAAAAAAAAATTCTGATAAGAAGTGAAGGTAAAGTTTTATTGATTGTAAAAAAAAAAAAAAAAAAACCTTTAATATTTGTGTCATGAATAGGTAATAATGATCTATGATTCTGTTTGCAAAAGGTCTCACAAATTATTGTTCGGCTGAAAAATAGACTTTTGAGTCTTTGTATCACATAATCACTGTACCAACAATGATATGCAAGAAAAGGATAGTTCAGAAAAATAAAACTGTGACACTGAAATAGGAATTATAACATCATTTAAATTAAAACGTTATCTAAAACAGAAAAAGTAAGCCTTAATTTTGATAAAATTGCCATAAACAGTTTTGAACAACAAAAAAAAACACATAACAGAAAATCTTAAATATTTAAAATTGAAATAAAAGAAACAAATAAATATAAAAGTAACCTTACACATAGTATAGAAATTATAATATTATATCAAACCAAAAGATAAATAAATTAAGATTTGATGAAACTACCATAAGCAAAATCTTATACGTGAATAGAAATTCTAACTTAAAATCACAATATTGACAATCTGATGATCTCAATTAGTTTGAATTGAGTGTCATTTTCTTCAGGTGCATTTGTCTACTTTTTTTTTGTTACAATGGAAAAATATGGAATTTGCCAATTAAGGAAAAGGGTACTTTTGTTTTGGCGTTATCACAGCAAAATTTGCACCACAATATCAAAGTAACAGATTCTTATGTGTCTTATATGGAAAAAATCAAATTTTGGTGAAAAAAGAGCCACTTTGACTGCGGTGACTGATATTCAGGTGATGACTTAGTTTCACGCTATACATAGCCCAAGTACAACTGTATATTGATAGTATCACTAATTTCAGTTTAACAAAAAGAAAACCTCATATATAAATAAAAATTTGTATTAGCCTTTGTATTCTTACTATTAGCATCACCACAGCAAATTGGCACTAAGCAAATCACGCCATATCCACCAAAATCTGACTAATTTTTTTTAGCGCATTTTTCAAATAGTGTAAAAAAAGCGCTATTAGCACGCAAATTTCGTCTTCGTTCCATATTTTGTCGTACCCTTTTCTCAGCCAATAAGCAACCGATTGACCTCGGTTTTTCCGCATTTGTGCCCTAGATGAGCCGAATCACATTTAAATTAATTTTTTTAAGCATAGTACACACACTACTTTCTGTTAGTAAAAAGTTCATTACTTGCATTATTGTAAAATACAACATGTGAAAACACGCTAAAATTACTTGGCCATGCCAATGATTGATATCTTGTTTAATATAAAAACACGCAAGAATCTTTGTTATTACTGCTTAGGACCCAAACGGTTAAGACTGTATTCTGATAGGAAGATGCATCGGTCTTCCAGCTAAACATGTTATATATTTTTTCAATAACTAAATTAGTTTAATATACATTGTTTTACCTTATTTTTGGTATGATTATTCCGAACCTTTTCTGGGTTTAGATTTAATTCTGTCATTTCTTTTCAACATAAGAATTTAATTTATTTTGTATGTAGTCAATTGTAATACCTATTTTGATTTAAGGCTGTGTCAGGTTTATTATTTTATTTTCATTTTGACCTTTATATGTATACATTTAATACTTCTGTACTGTTTCTGGTTTTAGATTTTATATAGTCATTTTTTCCCAGCTTAAGAATTTCTGATGACTTAAATGTTGCTATCGAAAATTTCGATTCAATATAAGAAGAAACAAACACATAGGTATCCAAGTTTTTACCACTGAACCTCATGTTTTTAACACAGTTTGAAAATTCTCACCAAAATACAGCAAAGAGATACCCCTTATGAAAAATCTGGAAACCGAAAGAACGGAGTTCAGACAGCCTGTAACTCAGAAGCGGAGCAGTAAGTCCTAGGGTTCAACATGGCAGTTTTATACGCTTCGCCAGATGAGTAGTTGTTCAATTCATGATCAAGTGTGATTCATGATCATGACCTTAAATCTATTCCAGTTGTCGATAATAAATGAACAGCCCGTCGAACAATAATACTGGATTGCACACAACAAATAAGAAATCGAACTGAAGAGACAGAAGCCATCACCATCATTCGGGCAACTTGGCAAGGGATGTATCATACCTAAAATTCAACAGCTCGTATACTTGGGTCATTGTTTAGAACAACATATTAATCAACATTAACAATTGAAAATAATTACGTCTAATGGTAGTTCATAAAATAAACGTGGCACTTAACATAAAATAGTAAACACAACATTTAAACAAACATCTAAACAATCAACATTAACAACTGAAAACCATAAAAATGCATATTAAACCAATTCAATTTAGAATTACTGTAAAAAAAAAAAATTATAACATAAAACCTCTGCCCACAAAAAAAATCAGAAATTCTGGAAGATAAATGACACAGTTTAATCTAAAACCAGAAACAATACAGAAGAATCAAATTAATATATGTAGAGGTCAAAATGAAAAAAGAATAATAAATGTGACGCTGCCTTAAACCAAAACAGAAATTACAACTGACTACACACAAATCAGAAATTTTTAAGCTGAAAAAAAAACAACAAAATTAAATCTAAACCCATAAATGGTTCGGAATAATCATTCAAAATATAAGCAAAACAAAAGTGTATATTAAACAAATTTAATTTAGTTATTGAAAAAATACATAATAGGCTTAACTGGAAAACCAATGCATCTTCCAACTGTTATTTACTGTTATCAAATTAGTGTTGCCAATCGGAAAAAATAAAATTTAGAAAAAACATTTTCTTAGGATGATTTTTTTCGAAAAACAACTGTAATTCCTCCACTAAGAGTTAAAAAAATGAATAAATACAACACTAAATAAGTATATTTACTATCAAATGTGTTGAAATTCCCCCAAAACAGCTCGAAACATTAATTTTCGCAAAGTTATGACTTGGCATGCTGATGACGTCATATCTCCATTTAACTGAAAAATCGCTTAAAAATTAAATTTAAAAAAAATCTAAAGGGAATTTCGAAAAAAACTCTTCGAGGTTAATAGCATAACAACCTATAGCTTCTACACGCCAAGTTTCATACTTCTGGGTTGCTTAATTTCGCCGGAACAGCTGAAACACACAAACTTTTTTCTGATTAGATTTAGCTGAAAAATCGCTTAAAAATTGAATTAAAAAAAAATCTAAAGCGAATTTCGAAAAACACTCTTCGAGGTTAATAGCATAACGACCTATAGCTTCTACATGCCAAGTTTCATACTTCTGTTTTGCTTAATTTCGCCGGAACAGCTGAAACACACACACACACACAAACTCTTTCTTTTATTAGTATAGATTAAATCATCTATGAGTGGCAATTATATCTCGGGTACTTAGTTACCGCATTAAGTTTGCGATAATCCACCGCAAATCTATACGCCTCGGGATTGTCATAGGGTAATCCGTTCTTCTTACGACACAAAACTGCAGGAGACCGATTGACTTTGTACGATGGTGCCTTCTCTAAACATCTTGGCGATGTGATAATCAATGATACCTTGCTTAACCCTGTCATACCTATACGGTCTGGACACAACTGGCGGGCTATTCCCTGTATCGATTTCATGATATAATACATCAGTAAGACCAGGTTTGTCTTGAGAATAGGCCTTTAAAACTATTAAATAATGATTTTAAATATCTTTTTTTGATTTGTTCTAATTGTGAACTCGAAAGATCAATTTCTACATTCTCCTCAACTATTTTTAATTCTTCGATTTGCGAATCCGGAATCGCTAAAGACTTTTCCTCGAAATTCATAGTAATCTTTGCGTTTCTTATAAAATCGACGCCTAAAATGCATGGATATTCGAGATCTGCCAATATGTGAAAATCCCATTTTTTTGTGTATTCCCTGATTCGAATTTCTAATTCTATTATTCCTACATTGTTGCAACAGGCGCCCTAAGCCGTTATAACTTTTGCATTTGATTTTTTTTATTGGCTTATAAGAAAAATATGCTCTATACGTTTCTTCAGAGATGAACGACTTTTCGGCTCCAGTATCCCATAATGCCTTAGTGAAAATGTCGTTCACTAAAATTGGCACATACGGGAGTTCTACAGGGACATCCTTAAGGCAGAAACCCTTATATTAGGCTTCTCATCAACATGAGATCGATCTTGATTTCGAACACTTAAAAAGTTTAAATTTTTATGACTACCCCTATTCCATCAATTATTCGACCCTCGTTCAAAATTATCACTCGGACCCCTATTTCTATATGGATCTCTTCTATCACGACTTTCGAATCCGCGATTATTCCTATCAATACGGTTCCTATTCTCGAACCCTTGATTACCATAGTTCCCTGAGGTCTCGTCCCATAGGAAGTTCTATAACCCTGCCTCCTATCATTTTGACGTTTGACTACCCCAGTATCTCTCCAATTTCTTTAGTACGACCCTCGTTAGACCTCCTACTCACATCACAAGCTCGTCTTTCACTATTATTATTGCTCGAACCCGGATTGTCTCTCCTTAAATATCTGTCCTCATACTTGGATATCATCTGAAGCAACTGCAATTGAGTAGTTGGATTTCTAATCCCAATATATTCCATTAATTGCGGTTCCAAACGGGCAACAATGTGTTCGATCGAACTCTCTTCCGACATATTTAATCCCAATTTTTTATGTATTGTGAGAATCTCGTATATAAAGTCCAACGGAGCCTAACCGTGACCCTGATACGACGAATAGAACTTGACTTGCAATTCAGTCTTATTCCTAACCGCTGGGAAATTCGCCATCAAAGCCTCTTTAAATTGCGCGAAATCCGTAGCAGTCCCTTTCACTATCGAAGATCCAAAGATTTCGTACCAGTCCAAGGCCCTTCCTCGGAGACGCCCTTTAAGATAATAACATACCATATTATTAGGTATCTCGTAAAACTTAACATTACTGTCAATATATTCCAAAATTCCTCTATATTTCCACACCAGAAAAAAAATATCAGGCAAGATCCTAAAAGTGGATCCGACTCCCATCTCTGGGTTAAGGAGAAATGTCCGGAGGACAAACTCGTTGGGAGCCATTGTCGTGCCCCTGTCCTATCATGGACTGGGTTGACATTGCCCGGCGCTCCTGGTGTGGAAGAAAACATATCATCACCAACAAAAGCCATAACAATAATTATTTACTGAAGACAGACAAACACAATTAACAAGCACAAGTTCAAACTATAAGTCGAAACCATGGAGTGATTATCTAATCCCTATATTAATCCTGATACTCAAATCTAACATTCAATTCTAACCTTCAAATCTAATATTCCCTACTAAGTAATCTCAGCTATCAGAATTGACAAAGGAGACGAACCCTTACTAACGTCAGGTCGGTACTAAATCTAATCTCTTGGATTCCTTCAATGATTAATAATATCAAATACTATCCAATACGCGCAAAGCTCGCTGAAGAGATCAGTAGATGATACTTACATTTAATTTGGAAATTCCTTCTCCCTCTTCTTTCTTACTAAATCTAGACTTTATATAGTCGAAATCATTAGCATAACACTATCTCGTGTTTTCCGAGGAGGCTGTGAAATAGAATAATTGCTGGCCCCAAAGTTACCCAAGAGAATTAATGGAAGATTGACACGGATAGACCCGTCACAACTTATTCGTTTCTAGTGTAGTGTTTTTAAGGCAAATCCCGTTACTTGTTCACAAATTATGAGTCAATTGTCAACCGAGAGAATTTCTCAGAGTTTTCCTTTTAGCAAAGTGGGAAATGGAAGATTTACATAGGAAGAATTTTAACCATTTTTAACCAAATTGAGATAAATCTTAAAGTGTATCATGGTAATTATTAAATTAAGAGTAGTGTTATAGTGAAAGCTAAAAATTGAGTTATTTAAACGTCCTATAACTAAACTCTGTCATTTACAATTTTCAAGTGAATAATGTATATGAAAATTTCAAATCTGCATTTTTTCAATTCAATTTGTGTGTTTGAGTACTTAATTTTTTGTGTATTTAACAATGTTACTTATTTATGTATTATTGTTTTTATATTGTGTATTATTGTGTTATTTGAAAATTATTGAATGTGTCATTCACCCCGTTAGTGGATGTTCAGTGTTGAACAAATAATTCTTGTGACGCCCACAATAACAAGTGAATATTTGTAGCGAGAGGGCGCTAGTGTGTGTAGAATCAGTGTATGTGTTAACTTTGTGTGAGAAAGAGCGTATGGAGAACGCTCTAATAAAATTCTTGAAGACAGAAGTCCCAGCCATTTAATTTGTGGTGTGAAATATTTTTAGTGTAAAAGATGAGTTATCAACGAGTGCAAAAACACGAGTCAGTCACCTTGACCACTAGGCTACTGCGATCACAATTCCCCTGGGGACCAAAACGGGAAAAGGAATGCATTTGAAAAAGCCCGTGCAACTGGTAATTATATTATGTTTTAAATAACAGTAATTAGACAAACAATTTACTCACATAATTCAAACATGTTTTTTCATTTCTAGAGTTTAAAATGTGTTTCACGAAGTGTATCCAATTCTAAAGAGAAGTTATTACTATCTAGAAGGGTATTTTAGTAAATGTAATGTATTCTGATATGTAATGTATTCTGATATGTAATGCATTGTTTATGCTACTAAAATGTTTTTAGAAATATCGACACATGAAAAAAATTGAATGATACATAAAATGTTAAGCACATTTTTATATAAACACCACATATTACGCACGACATATTTCAAATCGAATGATTAAAAATTCTTACTGAAAAGTAACAGTTTAAAATAAACATTCTTCAAAATTACCAGTGAAAAAAAAATTCTACGAACGGAAGTTAATTTGTACGGAACATTAGACATAGACAGAAAATCCAACAAGCTTTTCTCTCTCTCATTGCCCTATTTACTCTTCGTACATAAAAACACTTGCTCGAAACTGTTCATATATTAAGCACTTTTTATAGAAGAAGAGCCTTTACTCGAAAAATTTTCTTGCTGCTAAAAAGTTGCTAAAATGATACTGCGACGAAAATAAATTTTCAGAGGTCCTAATATTATGGTGTAACACTTGCAATAAAAATAAACTTCAATTTTTTTTTTCTAAAAAGTTAGAAAATGTTTAGTTGAAATAAAAATCTTTAATCAGAATTTAATTTCTGTCAGTCTGTTAAGATCATCACTAACAAATCAACATTGTGCAACATTAAAAAAGAACTTTTACTATAAGCAATAGACAATGTTTCTCACATCAATTGCTCGGTACGTATCACACCGAAAGAGAAATTTTTTACACAAATAATTTCAACTGTAATCCAGTTCGACATTTGCATATCGCATGGTTCAATAGATTCGCATTTATTGCAGAATCATTTATGCATAATACTGGAACAAAATAAGTATTGAAAACAATAATGTAGATGCAACCGATTACAATGATAAACTGCAAGAAAAAATATTAAAAAAATATTATTCACGAGTATCCGGTAAGATTTGTTAAAGATAAAAAGGAATCCTAAAAGAATACGAAAAAAAAACATACTCATGTTGCATTTGCATTCAAAAACAATATTTTATAAAACTTTGAAATTTGAAAATATCTCGAACGAAAGAGAGAGAGAGAGAGAAATGCACACAATTCGAGTATCTCATTATAGGCAAAAACACGTTTGTGTATGAAACAATTATGATTGAACTAATATATACTTTCACAATCAGAAAATCCCGTATGCCATTCCATTCATAAGAAATTATTATGAAAAGCTTTACGAAAAAAAATCACATTTTGACGAGTAGCAATTTATTTCGATTATTTTCACTATAAACAAAAATTCATAAAAACTCGAACCATTTCTCCTAAATTAAAAAAATTAAGCAAAATAATAATAATAATAATTTCTTAGCGTTAAACATCTAGAAATTATCTGTTGAATTAAAGAATAAATAGAGAAAAAAAGGGTCACACAGACAGATGGTCGGTATCACATTTGAACCGAGTAGCAAGTAAATTCACTGTATTTATGGTTTAAAAAGAAAATATTTTAATCTTTTACAAAATATAATAAAAGTTACAATTACAAATTACATCTGCGCAAAATTTCATGTTTTAGAAAAAAAAAATAAACAGCATTTCGACAAAGTCAATACAGTACGAATATTACGAGAGAATTTAATTGTGTGTTCCTATGTACGAAATACTAATACCGTAATTTACTTCGCCGATGCTCTAAGTCAGGGTGGGCAGACTTTTCCAGGGTACGGGCTACTTCTAAATTTTCAAGGTGTTGCGGTCTACCAGTGTTGTAGGTATAGTGAACTAAAAAGAAAGTATAAAATACAGCCGAACCTCTCTATTTTACGAATTTATCTATTTCTCGAACTTTTTCCTGGAACCAAGAACATTTTACGATTTTCTTCGTAAAATAGCCTCCAAATAGCGAAGTGCATTTTCTATTCAACGAAATTTACTCTTATCATTCGATTTTTTCCCTCCGTATTTATTAAAATAATATATTTACTCGAATCTAAGTCGCCCTTTTTACCCGATGTTAATGCTACTGAAAATCGGGCATGGCTTAGAATCGAAGGGAGAAAAATGTGTTGAATGAGGTATTTTGAGCAATTACAGCTCATACATATATTTAAAAGTTTTAATATATATATATATATATATATACTGATAAAAAATAACTACCGTAAAATCTGGCGTATAACGCGCATCTATACTTTCAAGCTTTAATTTTTCTTCTTAGGTATATTCGCCGTATAATAATTACCCCATTTTTACGAAGAAATATGCATGTTCATCCTCATGTTTTGAAGTCTTTTATTCGAGTCATTATTCCAAGTTGTGGAAAAAATAGAATACTCTCTTCAAAGCTAGAACTCTTTACTTTCATAAAGAAAGTCATTTTTCAAAAAAAAAAAACAGTATTTCTATATATGTAGAAGCCTTTTTTTTTCTGCTTATATTTTTTTTCTTTTGAAGCTGTCATTTTTATACCCTGCGTATAACGCACGCCCGTCAATTTCGATCGCATTTTTTGTGTTCAAAGTGCACGTTATACGCCGATTGTACGGTAGTTATTCACTTCTTTAGTTTTTCTTTTAATTTTATTTTAATTTCGTAAAATTGTCTATTGATAAACCACATTTTAGACTATTTTCCAATTTTCACAAAAAATTTTGAGAATTTCGGACGGGGCTTAGATTTGTATAAATACGGCATTTCTAGACCTTCTAAAATGGAATTATTGTTAGGTCTTAATGAACGCGGTCACCCCAAAATGCCTTAGCGGTCCACCGGTCGATCGCGATCGACTTAATGCCCACCCCAGTTTTATGCCATTAAATTTCCCACTCGAAGGCATCCATCTTATTGCACAATTGCCCGTGCTGTTCAACGCTTGTATAAAACTGCGAGTTGTCATAGACGTATTTCTTTGTCTCGTCCCTTCACCATTATTTAATTTGGTCATTCTGATATAATAAAGCCCCTGATTCATTATTGGCACATCCTTCCACATTATTCTGTTATTTGAAGGGCAAATCCTGTATTATTTTGCTGCTATTTGTTAAAACAAGCTGTTTTATTCTTTTCGGTACAAGTTACAGTTCTCTAATTTAACTTTTATTGTTTACCATACAGCAATACAAATTGTCAATCTATGATGTTTACTACGATGTTTCAGTATTAATATGATGTTTTTCTTTTGCTCTTTCTGTAGATAGTAAATTACTGTTCTCTAAACTCAATTTATAAACGACCCCTTTTTCTGAGCAATTCCGATGCTTCAATTTTATGTAGGCATAACTCGGTCAGTTTTTACTGCAATAAAGTGAAACATTTTGTGTTTACTTTGTTTTTATGTACTGCATCTTTTCCTTAAAAAAGTGATAGGCCCTGGGGACCGTATAAAAATTTAATTTTCGTAATTTTTTTCTAAATGGGTTTTTTGATTCGAAAAGCACGTAAAAACATTCTTTACCTTTTTTAAAACATTTTTCAAATTGGAAGTGTATATCTAAACCGAACGGTTCCGGAATTAGCTATTGGGTCACATTAAGGCTGCACACCCGGTATATGCTCAAATACACTCCCAAAAGTTAAGCACGAAGATGTAAAATGCAAAAAAAATCAACAAATACTGCTTTGATTGACACACAATTTGGCAGTAAAGTAGCATATATATTTATACATAAAACAATAACAATAATTATAGACAGAAATGAAAACAATATTAAATTTTTGTAAGTTATCAGATAATGTCATACTGGAGACTTAAACAGAATTATGTATAAAGTGAAAATAAACAGCATAAAAGGAAAAAAGGACATTAATAGGGTATGTGATCCCCCCCTCATGTGTATGCAAAGTTTACACCTTCTGACCATGCTTTCATTTAGGTGGTCAACCACCGCAGAATTAAGCAATTGCCATTCTTCTTGTAGAGCAGTTTCCAGCTGAATAAGAGTGGCTGGAGGTGGGAAACGTGAAGATACAGCACGGCTGAAAGCATCCCAAAGATTTTCAATGGGATTAATGTCGGGCGTTTAGGCTGGCCACGCCATACGCGCAATCCCTTCACTCTCCAGGTAGTCATCGACGATGTCAGCTGTAAGGGGACGTGCGTTATCGTCCATTAAACAAATGTAGGACCAACTGTTGAAGCGTACAATCTCACAATGGGTTCTAGAACTTCATCTCGATACCGGACAGCCGTCACAGAACCCCGTTTAAAGATGTGCGGGTCGGTGCGGTATCCTAATGAAATCCCTGACCACACCATAATGCTTCCTCCTCTGCATGCGTGATGTTCGGTGATGCTTTGGGGCTGATTGCGTGTTCGTTGTTTACGCCATATCCTTATACACTTGTCATTTGTCTCCAGAGCCAATCTTGACTCATCAGTAAACATGACATTGCCCCAGTCAGACACAGTTCAATTGCCATATTCCGGCACCACTTTATTCGTACAACTCTTGATTGGACGGATAAAGGAACACGAACTCGAGGTACCCGGGCATACAGTCCATGCATATGTAATCTTCGGCGTACAGTAGCTGCAGATATATCCTTACCAATGGACGCTGTAACCATATATGTCACGTGTGGAGGTCGTTTTGCGATTCCGCTTGGCTACAATAGCAATATATCGATCTTTCGCGGGGGTTGTAACCCTTGGGTGACCGCCTACGGGCCTTCGGACAAATGTGTGTGTGTTTTGGAATTGTTTCCATAAACGTGAAATTACAGAATGATAAACGCCGAAGAAAAGAGAAACATCTGTGATCGACTGTCCTGCTTCAATTTGCCCTACAGCACGCCAGCGCTCAGAATCTTCCATTCGTTTTCTGGAAGTCATGGAAACACGCATGTCTTGAAAACAAATTGTACGAAAGTTTTAAACACCTTCTATCAGCACTTACGAATCAACTTCTGTAACCCTTCATAAAGCTGGCTTCTTATAAGACTGCCATTTTTGCATATTTATTGACATAAAAGCACGATTGGCTGTTACCTAATACATTTGCATACTGCCATCTACCTCTGCAGCGAATTGCATCATCTTCAATTCTGATTGGCTTTCGGAAATTAGCATTTTCCTCTTGGTGCATAACTTTTAGAAGTGAGTGTACATTACACATATATATTGATGTAGACTGACCTGACTGACCTAGGGTCGCACGTGCCTTAGGAAGGGAGGGTTATATCTTATTTAAAACCAAGAGTAGTTTCCGAAGGGGGGATTTGGAGTCGAATGCTAAGACACATTTAAAAAAATCAAGAGGTGATACGGTATCCCCCAAAATTAATCATCTTAATTCTACGGGTTTTTGACGTTTTGCCGTAATCGCCTTGAGTTCGATCCCAATACCACTGAAGACCCGCCGTGTAGGGGAAGCGATTCACGTAAAATCTTTCGAGAGCTCAAACGTCCCCCCGTTGGTGTGGTAGTTGGGAGAGGGGGGTGCCAGCTCAGGTGTCATCCTAGTCACTTGATCATGGTTCAAATTACGCGGACAGTCCCCATAAGCCCTCGTGTAGCTGAACAGTGGGACGTTAATATTCACCCACTCACTCACTTGAGCTACTACATAGCTATTACGGATTATAATTCGAAGAGGAGCATCTACGGTTCGAATACCAAAGTGGGGATTATATAATCCTCGGAGATAGAGTAGTTTTAAGAAAATTGAAATTTTTAAAAAGCATTAAAATATGTCACCGGCGACCTGAAAATTTTACGATAATAAAGAATCTCCAAATTACCCGATTATACTTTGTGACTTAAAGTCGTAGGTGGTATAGTGTCAAGGATGCAAGCGGTCTAGTAACGAGGACGACTGCTGAGCTGTCACCCACTTTTCCTCCTTCCACACACACTGACTTCACATATTCGACATATCGCAGACATATTTAGTGTGTATTTACTTCCTTGCAAGGCGGGTATTCCGCGGTACAAGGCTCGAACTCATAGCTGCGAATCCGTTAATTTGACTACTAGGCTACCGCGGCCACTTAGAACCATTCAGTAAGTCTTGTAATCGATTATTAATACGTCATTTTACTGGATTTTACCTCTTACTTAAAAGTTTTCGTAAATTTTTGTGGTCTTTCTCGAACTTATACAACCAAGTAAAGCATGAATTATTTCTTCTTTCAATTACAATCAAAAAAATCGATTTTTTAAAAATTTTTAAGCAAATTTTAATTTTTGGGGTTAGTTTTTTGAATGTTTGAACGGTGGAAGTTGCATTGACTACATATCCATCTTATTGTCCGTTTTCAAAATTCAAATTCGAGAGATGAATAGGAAAAAAAATTAATTATAACACTCACATATTAATCATGGAAATCTGCCGTGATGTATTAATTGAGACACAGGATCTCATTCCTAAAGCATTATTTTTCCCTTTTTCTTGGCGTCAAACGATTGTACTTAAATGGGCAAACAATTATTTTTTGCTGTCAAAAATACATTGTGAATTTTAACTAATTTGTCCACATTTTTTTCTTACTTTTTCTTTGAATGCTTTCAAGTTTTCAGACTTGGGTGTTCTTCATCAGGTGAAAGAAACATTAAACCGATTGTTACTTTATTATTCAATGTTTTGCAAGAAGTTTTTTAAATATTTTTAAATTCCTGCACTTTTGTTTTCTGAACAATTACTTGGTATCATGGTGACGCAAATTTGTGTAGATTTCCAAAAGATTTGGATCACTCTCAGGCTGTATTTGCTCTCTCATTGTTTCGAATTGCCTGTGACACGGTTTTAATTATTAGAATAAAAAATACTATTTAGAGTCAAATTTTAAGTTTTTCTGCAGCAGTTGGAAAATAAACGATAAGGAGTCAGCTCACGTAAACTGCAAAATCTCTGAATACTCTCATACATTGTTTGTTTCTTCAGAAAATTTATTAGATTTTAAATTTCTTGTCAGTTCTATTTGTTTTTTTAATTCAATTAAAGTAGGATATTTTAAATAATTTTTCAATAAAAAAATAAACACTTGTTTTTTCTTGTAGTAAAAAGCCAAAGTTAAGAGATGCATTTCGTTGACGTGTAAAATATACACTGTCACTAAAGACAACTTCTTCTTTTTTTAGTGAAGTCTATCAATTTTTACTAATTAGTTAAGCCCATAAATTGTAAAACATGTAATTTAGTTTTAAGTGAGTGAGCGAATATTAACGTCTCACTGTTCAACTACACGAGGCTTTTGGGCACGCGGTCCGCGTAATTTTGAACCATGGTCAAGTGACTAGGATGACACCTGAACTGGCACCCCCCTCTTCCAACTACCAGACCAACGGGAGGACGTTTGAGCTCTCAACAGATTTTACGTGCATCGCTTCCCCTACACGGTGGGTCTTCAGTGGTACTGGGATCCAACTCATGACATGCTAGCCACGATCTAATGCCTAGACCACTTGGCTACCACGGCCACGTATTTTAGATGTAATCGAAAACTATTAAAATTTTGAAAAAAAACAGTTAAAAATTCTCATTTCTTACTTTTAAAAAAAAAGTTAATCTGGCAGTTAAAATTTTACTATTATATGTCTTTTAAATAAATTATATTTTTAAAATACTTTAAATACAGTTTGGTTATTTTATATATATAAATAATTTTTTTTTTAGTTTTAATGACGAAAAGGGAATTTTTAATCTAAGCATAATGGGTGAAAATTTTAAAACGCATTATATTCTATACCTTAAATCTGGGGAGTTAGTGAGTTACCCTGAAAAAGTTATTTTAATTCTTTAAAATAACTTTTCCAGGGTAGGGGCTACTTCTAATGTTATCAATGTTCACCTAGTGACGTAAGTGTAGTGATCTAAGAAAAATATCTACAATATTTGTTATAACTTAATAATAAATACATAATATGTGTAATTACCTTTATAACTACAATAAAATAAACTTACACTGACCAGGTTTAAAGGAAAACGCAAGATATACAAACATAGCTACAAATATAAAACTATCAAATGATACATTTATTACGAAACAATCCAAAGCACAGAGTAAAATAAAACATTTTCATCTAAAGTTAGTGCTTATAGTTATAGTCAGAAAATATTTAGTCTGCATACTGTCAGCCAATCTTGAATATTTCGGCACATAATTGCTAACTGCTAATTTTCAAGGGGTCACCATAAAATGTTTTGATGGTCCTCCGGCCGAGCAAGATTGATTTATCGCCACCCCTGATTTAAATAATAATCCTTTTCTTAGGCTTTTACATCATACAAAAATGACTTTTTAAACACCCTGCGTTCACCTTAGACATTATGCTTTAGTCAGTGAAAAAATTGCAATTTTGTTGGACGTGAAACATAAACGAATGATTAAATAAAATAATTTTATTTCTTATGCAAAATATTTTAAAAAATGCTTTTAAATAGTTATTTTTTATTCTTTCATGAAAGGGAATTTAAATTGTCATTCTTTTGTATTCAATGAATTCATAACTATACATTGGATGGATGAACCATTTTAGCTAATAAAAGCTTGGACACATACACGAGGAACAGTCTTGAAAATTCTACAAGAAAGAAACAGTAAAAGGAAACGAGTTCAGGAATTCAATTGAGAATATCTTTTGAGTAAAATATAATATAAGTTCTGTGAGTATAGACTAATTTAGCTTCTTTAATAAAAAAAATGGATTGAATTTATGGTAATAAAAGTGCAGTTCGTATTGATAATGAAAATCAGACAAAATGAATTTATTTTAATTGCAGGACAAAAAAAACACTGCTGAATCAGTTGAATGTTGCAAAATGTTAAATTACATAGATATTTGTGATCAAAATCCTCTATGGAGCATAACACCGATACTCTCGCTTCCCTTCCAGCCACCATTGCCAAGCCGAGCTACGCACAGGTTGCTTCTTTACCGGCCAATCTTTCCAACTTTACCATTGCTCCATCTCCGAGTGAAAAGGTCCTCCTGTTCAGACCTCTGGAATCTAATGCCAATTCTTCCACCACCCGAAACAAAATAACTTCCTTTCTGCTGAACAAAAATCTACCCTTTAGAATAACCCGAATTAAAAATATCAATAATGGTGGAATTGCAATCTGTTTGACCACCGAGGAGGATGTAAACAAACTAAACCAAGAACTCTCCAAAAATGCTGACTTTGCAAGTTTCTAAGTATTTAAGCCAACCCTACGTAAGCCACAATTTATTTTATTTGGTGTGAATTCATCATACAACAAAGATTCCATTACCAAAGCATTACTGCTAAAAAATGATATATTCAAGGATGGCGGCCTCGAGGTCAATGTCTCTATGAAATCGAAATCTTCCAATAATTGGGTCATATCCGTAAATCCTTATCTCTACCCCGTTATCAAAAATCATGGCCATCTGTATCTAAACTTTGAAAGAGTTAGAATCGAAACATTTATATCTGTCATGCAATGCTCTACTTGTGGTTTCTTGGGCCACACAAGAAATCACTGCTCATTCACACCGTTTACTAAAAGTTTAGGTTGCACTGCTAAATCATAATTAAGGGTTCCTTTTAAATCAACCAATTTAGAAGTTTAAAAAAATCGATTTTCTGGTGTTGAACCCCTTATTGGTACACTAGTAGGACTCACGTTATCAATGCTCTGATGTTGTATCATTGTGAAATAGTGGCTTCTTTCTTGGCTTTATAAATAAATTTATGGATCTATTTTACACTAATTTAATTAGTTTTTGAAGAAAAAAAACAATTGTTGATACGCATGCTAAAATTCAACGAAAAAACCAATATCTCCAACATTTTAATTTTTTTTAAAAGAAAGTGTTCCATTTTTACAGCAAAATGGATCCCAAAAGTTTTTTTTATATGAATTAACATTCATTTAATATTTATTATCAATAATTAAATAATTTCATTGCTTATTTATATTTTTGATCATTTTGATTTAATAAGTATAACTTAAATGTATTTTCACATGCCTTCCAAATAAAATACAGTTACTCGAAAAAAGAATAGAAAGTGATATAAAACTTTTACTCCCTAACACTCTACGCAATACACCATAGTAAATAAAGTAGAAATATTCTAACGTTTCTTTGGTGGCTCAGTATCAAATGATCCATGTACCGGAACCAGTTCTCGGGCCGGAGCTTGTAGACCACTGCACTAATGTATGGAAAAAACAAAAACTGAGAAAAAAATCCATTTTAAAGATTATAAGTCTGAAAAATAATTATCATCAGGTTAAATAAACTTGAAATACCACTTGAATACATTAGCTATGTATTTTTCTTAAAAATATAATTACATAATCGTATTCTTTCAAAGCAATTTTTACATAACTGATCAATTTTTAGAGAGTATTAATTGTACAAAAAAACTCAATATATATATATTACAAAAATATACACAAATTAGTTACAATCCTTAGATAACTATAGTCATGATAGCATGAAGTTAGCCACAATATTACTAGAGCAAACTCCTGGCCTTAGGAACCTGGATTGCAGGTTTAAACAAAGTTTTTCGGCCAGCCAACCTTTACCTGAATTTGCCAATACCGTAGGGAAAGTAAGAAATTTCTAGAGAAGTTTAACTATTATTATAAATAAAACCATATCTATTAAGGCTGTTTTCAGTCAATGTTAAAGAATATGGATCAAACGTGAAGCAATAATAATAAAAATTTCTAGGAGTATAAAGAAAATTATTGTTTAGAGGATAGATTGTTTATAGGTTCTTTGAATTTTGATTTTTGAAAAAAATACGTAGTTTTCAGCATTATTGCAAAATGAAATTTGAGTTTTCTATGTTAAAGTATAGGAAGTGAAAACGCGAAACACATTTTAACATAAAAAATTGATTCTTTAAAAGTAGAATTAAATAGTATATAAGAAAGTATGCTTTCCTCTTTTGACTAGTGTAGCCAGAACTAAGTTTTATGATTTTATTAATTAACTTTTTTAAAATTTTAAGTTCATTCTGAATTATTTTTGGCGTAATTAGAACTGTCTCAAACAGATGGAGCCCCCAGGTTTTGTAAAACGAATTTTTTCTTCGCTACGAATACATTATTTTCGTGATATCTTTATGGAATATAGTCGCCAGCTGAAATTATGGTAACTTGCAATTTGTGACAAATAGTGGAGAATAAGGAAGATTTATGATGTACAGAGATTTAACATCTCAAATCTGATAAACCTTCCTATTTAGGATTGTTTTAAATATTTTCTGCATATGTGCTTTAAAAAAATTGATTTATATAAATAATTTATAATTATGCAGCTTGGATTTTTTATTTTTTTTTTTGCCCGTTATTAAAGAAATGTATATAAAAAAAATTAAAATCTGTGAATTGACTGAATGAAGAATTGAAAGTATACTTATTTTATACTTGATCGAAAGTTAAGAATTGACTAAAGAACATAAAATACTACTCCTGAACCTCACAATTTAAAATGTTATTCGAATTACACTCATGTCCATAATTTAAGGATAATTCAGAATCACACAGAAATTGAACTCTAAAATAAAAATTTCCTGTGTAGAATTATCACACACATCTTGAAGAAGAATATGCAAATTACAGGATAACCACCAGATGGCGCGGATACTACGCCACAATGACGAGAGTGTAAGAGAGGGGTATATAAGGAATGGTGGCAAAGTAGTAATATTGTTGACAAGCACTTTAAAAGCCTTTCAGTGCAATAACCGCATAGTTATGGCACAAAGGAAGCATTTGAATGATTTTTTACGTGGTAGAATTATCGGACGACTGGAATGTGGACGTACACAGCTGGAAGTATCCGAGGAACTTGGAATCGCCCAGAATGTCATCTCCAGGCTTTGGCAACGATTCCAAGATGATGGTAATGTGAATAGATGCTACAGAACAGATTGCCCCCGAGTTACAACGCCGAATAAGGGCCAGTATTTGACAGTTACTGCCAAAAGAAACAGACGGAGCACAGCATCAGACCTGTCTCGTCAGCTCTCTTCAGCTACCGGTACGACAGTTTCAAGACAGACCGTGTACAGACGCTTAGGGCACATTGGTCTACTATATGCTCATAGGCCGGTCAGATGTGTTCCCCTTACCGCAACTCACTGTCGCCTGCGATTAACCTGGAGTAGAGAGCCGGTATTGTGGACACCGCAACAGTGGTCTTGTGTGATGTTTTCCGACCAGTCCAGGTTTAGTTTGCAGTCTGATTCTCGTCGGACATTCACATGGAGAGTGCCAGGTACCCGTTAAAACCAAGAGAACACCATTGAACGACA
Source organism: Trichonephila clavata (assembly GCA_019973975.1). Classification (NCBI taxonomy): domain Eukaryota; kingdom Metazoa; phylum Arthropoda; class Arachnida; order Araneae; family Nephilidae; genus Trichonephila; species Trichonephila clavata. Next base: position 24,395 of record BMAO01013092.1, on the reverse strand, counting down.
CCGTTACGGTGGTGCCAGATGGCTCATTTGAGGAGGAATTATTCTTGGTTCCAGAACTGACCTGCATGTTCAAAGTGTAACGATGACAGGCCACATCTATCGGGATGTCATTCTGGAACAACATGTACGTTTGTTTCGGGGCGCCATGGGTGCTGAATTTCTGTTTATGGGTGACAACGCCCGTCCTCACCATGCAAACATTGTAGACGAATGCCTTCAAACGGAGGATATCACCCGTATGGATTGGCCAGCATACTCACCGGACTTGAATCCAATAGAGCTTGTGTGGGATAGGCTTGGCCGACGAAGTGCAGCCCGTCAACCCCCCTCCCACATTTCTACCGGAAATTCGGAGGCCATTGCTTGATGAGTGGTGTAATATTCCCCAAGATCAGATTTATAATTTGATACTCAGCATGCGTAGGCGTTGTAAGGCCTGTATTGCATCGTCCGGGAGACATACTCCGTATTAACCATCATACTAACCATGTTATACTGTTTTTTGTAAATAAATTCTGTTTTGAAATTTGCTCCACGGAGTAAAAATAGCAATTTTTATTAATTATGTCAAACGTATAGCATCTTTTTTGCTCTTTACCTTTTGTTTAATAAATAGACTTTACAAATAATTAAAATTTGTTTGGCTTCTGTCTCTTTCTTTGCCTGAACTTCATTATCCTTAATTTATGAACATGAGTGTATTAAAATGCAATTATTATTATTTTCTTTTTAACTAACGAAAAAAATGTTTTTTTCTCCATCGAATAGATTTTATTTTTGACATACAATTTTACCATTAAACCATTGGAACAATCATTAACCAAGTCTTGTTTTCTAATTAAATTAGCAGAAACTTATTTTTTCAATTAATTTTCTCCCATTCTAAGCCGCACCCCAAATTCTCAGTCCGTTTTGTGTTAAAAATTTTAAAAAAGTGTAAAATATGTTATCGAGAGAGATATATGATATGTTTACAAAATAAAAAAGGGCCGCAGTATCCTAGTGGTCAAGGTAACGGACTCATGGCTGACATTTGATGAATTCGAGCCTAGTACCGCTCAAGACCCATCGTGTAGGGAAGCGATGCTTGAGTGAATATTAACGTCGCACTGCTCAGCAACACGAATGGTTTTTGGTGACGGACCTCGTAATTGTGAACCATGGTCAAAACTTTGTATGGCGCCCCTACACAGCTCGTCTTTAGTGGTACTGGGCTCGAACTCGTGACATGCCAGCCACGATCAAATACCTTGACCACTCGGCTACCGCGACCACAAAGCGATGCACGTTAAATCTGTCGAGAGCTCAAACGTCCTCCCGTTGGTGGGGTAGGAGAAAGGGTGCCAGAGCAGGTGTTGTCTTCGTCATTTGACCCTGGTTCGAAATTACGAGGTCGGTCACCAAAAGTCTTCGATTATATATGTAGCTGATCAGTGCTACGTTTATATTCACTCACTCATTTTACAAAATAATAAAAAAATAATAAAGGTGAATTAATAAGAAATTAAAATATTTAATTTATTTTACCGGCATTAAAAAATTTTAAAAATAAACGAGAACCTGTATTTTTTTTTCTTTCTATCCGACAGTATTCTGTTCAATTTTCCCCACCGATGAATTTTTCCGACTTCGATTCTAAGCTGCACCCAATTTTTAGTAGCATAAGCATCGGGGAAAAAAGTGCGGCTTAGATGCGAATAAATATGGCAATATCGTGATTTTAAATTCTCTGTATCTTTAAGTTTTTTTTCTATTAAAAATTACTGTCTGGCATTTTCTATCATTGAACATTTTCAATAGTTCTTGACTAAATTTTGAATATAATAGTCGCTGAGTGATTTCTTTGCGGAATACATTTTAAACATATCAAATTTAGAATTAAAGTTAATTCAAAATATTTTCATTTTAGTTAAATATATCATAAAATGTTTAAGTAGTAAATATTTTATATAATTTTTTTATGAAACAAAGATATATGTAGGGCATTACCGTATGAACAGATATTTTCTGCTCATAGGAGTTTTTCTTTTAGTACTATAGTTAAGATATTGATTTTTATTACTAGTTTATTTTTAAATTAGAAAATAAAGCATTCTCCACACAAAAAGAGGTAACCTGCGGAATGAACTTCTAAAAATTCTAGTTTTTAAAAAAATAAAACTTAATTTTTTAATATTTAAAGGGTCGATCCCAAAATCGATTTTTCAATTTTGATTGAAAAATAAAATACCACTCTTTTTCTTTCTACTGCAATTTAAATTTTTGCTCTAGTTGAATTAGAAGTATTTTTAATATTTTTTTAAAAATTTGTTTACATCCGTCAAACCCAAAAACAGCTGATTACCACACCCCTTTCATTTCAAAACAAAAGACACTTGCTACTTTTTAGCCTCATCAAATATTTTAAATTGATTAAAAGGATTTATTTTGATCCGTAACTTGTTCAGGAAAGAAGTGAAGTGAATAATTGTAGCTGTTTGTTTACTTTCTGGAAACTCGCGTGTTGTTTTTTACCTCTTCAAATATTTTACGAATTTCTGCTGTTGGAAACATTGTTTCTATGAAAACATTTTTTAACATGCTTTGGTTTAATAATAAAACGAAAGTTTGGAAACAAAGGTACAAAAACCCAAACTTTCCAGAAATTAAATGCGTCATGAGTCAGAATAATGAATTCAAATTATACATGAATAATTCAACTTTAAAAGCTAAGATAGGTAAGTCAAATAAAGAGTATGTTTCCTTTTAGATTCATTTGAAAGTTTTTTTGAAATAATGAACATTCTACTGTTTTCTTGTGCTTTGAAACCACATTTATTATAAATAAAATGTAAAAAACAAGGTATTCACATAAATTTTGATCGCCAAATCCAAAGTTTGGTTCTAAAGTTGTTGACATGTTGTGACTTTTGTGATGTTATTCAAACATTTCTTAATACCAGGTTTACTAAAACAGTAGTTAATCAAAAAAGATACAAAATTATATGAAATAAACACTGGGCTTTTATATGCTATTATTTTTATTGGAAAAGAGAAGCAACTGCGAAAATATTTTGTAGAGTTATGAATTATCACGTCCACCAAAGTGGTTTTACGAGTTCATGCATGGGCATTAAATAACACGCCACAGAAAATAGCCAATCTATGGTATTATATATATAACTGCTGTCGAAATGATATCATTTAATAATGCAACTCCTATTGTACCGGTGTTTGTCTATGGCATTTGGCAAAAAAGGGGTCATGTTTCTCTGAATGGTATTACAGCAGTTAGTGTGAACACTGGGAAAGTTGATGATGCCGAAAAACTATAGAGGAAATACTCAAGTAATTTTGACGGCAATGTACATAACATTGAGTGTTCGGCAGATTACTTCGGAAGTAGTAGGGGGATGAAAGTTGAAGGTGCACTTTGTATTTTCCATTGCTCAGAGGCACGGCACAATTTACGATACACAAATTACGATTTACTAATTGCGACAAAATATTTGGGTGATGAGGACTTTAAAGCATACAAAGCAGTTTTAGAATCTTTACCTTAGAAAGATGTCAACATTAAAACATTAGAATGTGTTGGTCATGTTGAGAAAAGGATGGAGACATAACAGGACATTAAAATCAAAATTTAAAGGCAAAAATCTTGAGGACAAAAAATCTCTAGGAGGTCGTTATACAATGGTGTGCAAAAATTAAGGACGAAGTCGAAAAATTAGCATATCAGCTGAACGAAGAGGCAGAGCAGACAGAAAAACCAATCAGGAGATTAAGTGAGGTGATGTACGGTAGCACATGCGCAGATATGCAGGTAGGCGTAATGGGGGAGTGTCTGAGTAGTAAAGCATGTTGTCGGTGTAAGATTAGTATTTCTGGCAAAGAGATTGCACACCGTATAGCAGTTAAACTCACACCGAGTTGCTGCCTCAGCGAGAAATGGCGAATAATCAATCTGTTAGACGACATCTGGATGCTTTTACCCGAGGTCGAATCATTGGGAAGTTGGAGGAAGGACGCAGTGTGACAAGTGTGGCTGCAGAGTTCGGAATTGCTCACAGCATCGTTTCACGACTTTGGAGACAATTTCAAACTACAGGAACAGCTATCCGGGGGTTCAGTAGTGGTCGTCCGCAGGGAACCACGCCCGCTGATAACCGGTATATTGCCTTACAGGCCAGAAGAAATAGGCGGCAGACAGCGGGAGAAATCGCTAGACACACGACACAGGCGACTGGACGACCGATATCGCGTTTTACCGTGGCCAGAAGACTGCACGGTGGTGGTCTGTTGCCACGACGCCCTGTATGGTGTGTACCTCTAATGCCTGCCCATCGGAGAAGGCGTTCTCTGTGGTGCCGGGAATACCGGAATTGGAGAGACAATGAATGCGGACGAGTACTCTTTACAGATGAGAGCAGATTCAGTCTGAGTAGCGATTCTCATCGCATACTCATCTGGAGAGAGTGGGGAAGCCGCAATCATCCCTCGAACATCATTGAAAGGGACAGGTATGGAGGTGGCGGTGTTCTCGTTTGGGGAGGCATCATGCTTGGTAGTCGTACAGACCTTCACATCTTCGACGCAGGTTCAGTCAACGGGACCCGTTATTGTAACGAGATTCTTCTTCCATATGTGCGTCTTTTTAGAAGCGCTATGGGTCCGCAGTTCCTTTTCATGGACGACAATGCACCATGTCATCGCACAGTAGCTGCCGAACAGCTCTTAGAGAGTGAGGATATTGAACGTATGGATTGGCCGGCACGATCTCCGGATCTTAGTCCCATCGATCATGTATGGGATTTTCTAGGCAGACGCTTGGCAGCTCGTACCTTACCACCAGTAACGATTCCGGAGCTTCGATTGGCGCTGCAAGACGAATGGGCAGCAATTCCTCAACAACTCATTGACACCCTCATTCTCAGCATGGGCAGACGCTGTGAAACCTGCCTAGCAGTCAGGGGAGATCATATACCCTACTAAAGACCGGATATTTCTTGCTGGACACCCATCACAGGGATATTTCGGCCTTCAGTCGCATTGCGCTCCATGCTATTTTTTTCAATAAAGCTTCTTTTTATCCCTCTGATTTCTCTTTTAGTAAGTGTTGCTTACATTACTCATGTCCTTACGTATTGGGGATCTTACGGTATTAAATGTGTTGATTTGGAATGTTTTTGTACAAAGTTATATTGAAAAAACCGTCTCGTCTTTAATTTTTGCACACCAGTGTAGATTAACAGATGCAGGAATAGACAAATTGTAAAGATACTATGTTTCGTGTGGCTATTTGAAGCAACTCAGAAAACTTGTCAGTCATGATGCAAACTATTTGGGCTATATTTTTTTCATAAACTCTCCACAGATTTGAAAATACGACACGGCTTATGCCCCATGGGAGGTGATTAGTGGTGTGAATATAATAGGTTCATACTGAAAGGTGACACATATAAGCTTAACACAACTCACCTATTGCAATTAGCAATTGCATTAAAAAAGTATTTAGAGATTTCTCTAGTCTTGAACTTTTATTTAGGTGCTTTCACGGTAAAACTTAAAATTTCAATGAAACCTTAAATTGTATTTGATTTATAGTTCCAAAAACTGTATTTATACAATTAGGAACTTAAAAAACTATAGTATTTGAAGCTACATTTTTATATAATCAAGGTTTCATTACCAAATTAAAAGTTTTAGATGTTTTAAACATTCAAACCTTGGATTTTACAAATGTCGAGCGTTGGAAGAAGTAGATCATGTGCATATTAAAAAAGCAAAATAGGCAGTTTTACGATTAACCAAAGAAGCTTGAACTAAAAACAAACAATTAAAATGTAGACAAGAAGATGATCTTGCATATGATACCAGAAATCCAAGTTGTGGTTCTGGTACGTATTAGTTAATAGTAAATTTTTACTTTAAATCACTATTTCTCAAAAGTGTAAATTTCAACACAAAAGGAACATTTTTGAAAAATCTACTTAATTTATAGCTTTGAAACTTTGCACATATGTTAACACTATACAAATAAATATTTTAATGAGAGATTTTGTCAAAAAAATTATTCAAAAAAATTTTATGGATTAAAATGTACAAGAATTTTTATCGTTTTAATAATTTTGACGTGTTACTCCACATATGAATTTTTTTTTAAAAAAACTAATCAAAATTTTGAAAAATGCTCTTCTTAAAATAATAAAAACAATACAATAAATCTACACAAAAAAAATCATGACTGCACAACTTGTCAATTTTTCAAAAATGTTCCTTAAATTTGGTCATTTTTAACATACGGAGATATTGAAAAGGCTACGTGAAGTGACCCCCTTAAACGGTGTTTTCATTTTTTTAAACGCAATTATACATAATTTTTAGAGGACTTTTTTAAAGTGAATGATATATTTTATTAACGAAGGGAAAATATAACTGTAATAATTAATAATTTTTGCCTTTTTATCTCGCATTTGGAATCGAAATGCTGGGTTTTCTATTGTTTCGAACTTTTACATTTCTTAACTTTTCCATTAATCATTTGCTCATAAAACTCATAAGAGCTATTTACACCTTTTGGGGGGGGGATATTGAATCTATCCACTAGAAAACTTATGTCAATCTAATTAATAAAAAGCTATTTTATCATAAATTATTGTATTCAAACACTCAGTTTAAACACTATGTGATAAATTACTTTGTTTAATTGCAGTTTTGTTATCCTCAAAACCGTTTAGCGTCGTTCCAAAGGCATCTCGTCATGTGATGATGTCAATATCTCATGGGAATTTCACTTCAGAGGGGACCATAAAACACTTGTTGGTCTGAAGTCTTTAGGAAAGAAGAGAAAAGTACAAAAAAAGGGGGAAGAGAGAAATAGGAATATTTTATTGCTGTGTACTAAAACAGAAAAGAGAGGAAAAAGCAGTATTGGGGATGTGTGAGTGGGGTCCCAATTTTCAGTGATTTTTGAGATCTTCTAATTGGATGACGTTGAATAATCATTCTGACGGAAGTAAAATACGTTGCTCGTCTCAGTCACCTTTGAAATTTAGAGTTGGAACCTTTACGTCTTATAGGACTTATTTCAAATCGGCTCCTTTTCTTTAAAAAAAAATATTTCTAAAAATTCCTTTAAAAAATAAGAGTAATAGAGCTCGTAAACATCCTATGATAGGCAGTATTCAAGTCTTTCAACAATGTAGAAAGGCAATATATGTCTAGTTGAAAAGAGAGGGGTCTGCTGATCAAATATAAGCTTTGACCCTATATTGGACATTCCCCCCTCAGTATGAAGGAAAGGTTACGTGGCGGTCAGAGCGGACAGTGCTTCACTGTTCGCTCTGGGAAGCTGGGTTGGCAGATATTTAAATCTTAAACGCAAACACGATAAATATGTATGCGCTCCAAAATAGGTAAACAAGCCTAACAGTTACGATTGCAGTCCTTCTAGAGTTAATTGCGTATGACTAAATAAAACAGAGAGTGGCTTTGTAAGAGCTTCTCAGATTTAAAAAGTCAATGTTTACATTTCTATCTGTCAAAATGGGCGTGGCTCATCAGCTGATTATTTTTAATAATCTTTTTAACATACTTCTAATTAATAAAATGGCAAGTATGTTGTATCATTGGAAAGGTCTTGATATGGGGATTTTAGAAATATCAAAAACTCAAAATCGATTTCCCGAAGGTTTTCACCCTACTGACTGGCAATAAATTCTGTATAAAATGATGTAAAAGACTTTGCATTTTGTGTAAAGTAACATTTTCTATAAGCATAGGAACTTGAAAAATACAACAATTTCAAAAGGTGTCCACAATTTTGGCCACTACTGTATATATATATATATATAGAGAGAGAGAGAGAGAGAAAAGAATTCATTGCACAAATTAAAGATAAAAAGATATTTTCAGTATTTAGTTTAGATTTTGAAGATATTTTAACTCTATTAATATTGATGATATGATTGAAACACTTGTAAAATTACATAAAGATAATTTGTTTAAAAATGTCAAATATGATAGATTTGGTTCTCTATTTAGGTTAGTTCTAAAAGAGAACTATGTTTATCGCAATGGTAATTATTTATCTACAGATTAAGGGTCTGCCTCAAGGTGGCCCTGCTAGCAACTTTCTTGCCAATTTATATTTACATTAATTTGAAAATAGTTTCACAGACAACTTAGAATATTACTTTTTTCGCTATATAGATGATATAATAATGTTTGGCAAGCAAGACAATTTTAAACCTAACGTTAATTTTTATCCACAATATTTTAATTTAATTCAGAAAAATAGTAACAATTATGAAACAAATTTTCTTGATATAGAAATTAAATTAAAAGATAATAAAATATTTACTAATGTTTATGATAAACGAGAAGACATTAATTTCAATATTATAAAAGTACCACATTCGGAGAGTAATATGCATATTTCTATATTCAGAAATATTGTTATTAATCACACAAAACGCAATAAATTTCTAGTGTCAAATAATTCAGAAAAAATAAAAAAAACTATAAACATTTTACTAAATACTGTTTAATTCAAAAATACCCAATTAATTTTATTAACAGATATTTGAATAAAGAAATTATAAATAGTAAGGATTAAATTTCCATAGTTTTAATAGGTTATTATTATAAATTTATTATTCTTCCTAGATAGTTTTAGATACCCTCAATTTCTAATTTTAGATAAAATTACTTTTTTTAAAATTTATTATAATATTTAAATCATAGAGACCCTAAGATAATCGTAGTATGTTTACAATTATTAATTTATTCTTTTCATACTTTTGCTAAGTGCTACTTTTCAGCCATTGCTATTTGGGTCCAGAATCTGGCAATAATTTGTTTATTGTACTCAGATTTAGCGCGGGCTCTGCATTTCTGTATGCAATTTTTAGATAAGTTACCTTTTTCTCATAATGGATTTAGATTTCCTATCCATTATTTTCAATAGGTTTTTGCTCAGTATTATAAACTGAAAGGGGGAGGGTTGGCTGGCCACAAAACATGTTCAACCCCACTTTTATGTAAAAAATTTTATATATATATAAGCCGTCCTAAGTCAGCAATGTTGATAATACTGTATCATCCGTTCTTATATATTTTTATATTTAACTCTGTTATTTTAATTTTTCATATCTCCTTTTAAATTCTGTTGTCTGGTTATCTTGCAATTTCAATTATTTTAAGTTTTTATCATGTTTATTCATCTCTCTCTCTTGTAGAGAAGTTTTGACTTTATATATATATATATTATATGTAAAAAAAAATTCGGTCATGACAGAAATTTTAGTCTTCAAATTATATTAAAATATGATATTTGAGTGAAAAACATATGATGAATAAAATTGAAAATTATCAAATTATTATTATAAAATGCCTTAATTAAAAAAAAATACATGCAGCATTTCCACAAAGAAAAAAAATACATTATTGTAATGCCTCAGAAATATCCTGCTTAAATGTAACACTCAATTTCCTTTTTTGTAGTTATTATTTCTCTTTTTAAAATAGTTCTTTTTTAGTATCGAAAAGTTTTTTTAAAATTTTATCTAAAAAGGGGGCGTGGTCAAATTGCCTAATTTGTTTTTGCTTACAGTTTTGCAACTGTTCCCAACTTCTTATTTTCAGGAATACGAAAGTGAAGTGTCAATCAAAAGATAATAATAAAAAGAATATGACGAAATAAAAATTTTAAAAAATGATATTTTAGTCGTTTTTAGGATACCGAGTCCTCTTAAATTTATTTTCTATGAAAAAAATTTATTTGAAATATTTTATACATAAAAAGACAACGCAATTGTTCCAACTGATTTCGAAAATCTCATTCAAGGCGTAACTTCTAATATGAGATGGAAACATAGGACGAGCAGAGCCTCGGGCATTTCATAGTTCCCTAATAATTATGTTCATTTCAATTTTCAGGATAAGGAACGATTCAGCAAATCGTAAATTATGAAGTTAACACTGTTCCGATGGGGAGAGGAAAATTTCGATGCGTACATTATAAAATTAAGTCCGTTTCAATGATTGACGTTTAAGCGTGTGACTTTGAAATTTCGAATGTTTATTGCTTACTAGCTGTACAAGAAATCAATATTAAGTAAACATTCGTCTAACGATTAACTTTTATTTCCTTTATAAATTATGTATATCTCCTGGATGTAAAATAAATAAATGATAAATGCTGTACTTTTATTGTTCAAAGGCCCATTTTAAATATTGAAAAAAAAAGAAACACATGAAATAAAATTTGTGTGAGTAAAAGCTATTACATATTTTCCTATTCTAATAAAAAATTTCTGGATTTCCATTGAATGTACAAAATATAAAAAATGTACAAAACAAATTATTCTAAGGGAAATATTTACTTTAAAATGTTTGGACGATCTAAATTCTTACATTAATACAATAACGAAATTAAAATTTTACTTTTTCAAAATTATTATTATCGTTTTTTAAAATTAATTCTAGCATGTTCCTTTATGGCTGATTCTATTTACTTTTGCAATTCTTGCAAAACAATTCGTTTTCATAAGAAATCCAAGAGCCATCGAGTCCTCATTTTGCATAACCATACTGAGCTGAAGAGTTGTTATTCAGGTTTATTAAACTTTTTGAATAGTATTTATTTCGTATTTCTACTCAAGAGAGAGAAAAAAAGGGCTTCTTCTATAAAATTATAATACTTAAGTGAAAAGTTGCACGCTATAACTTTTATTCCCATGCAGTCCAACAATATACTCTTTCTTTTTATTCCTTTCTACCTTATTAAGCTTACTTGAAATTTCTTCTATATTTTGGGAAACATGTCTGCTTTTTAATTATACAAGTAAAAAACGCTTTTACAAATATATTATATTGGTTCAAATATTTATTATAAACATTGTACCAAATTTAATTTTTTTTAGCAACATTAGAATAAAGGGCATATTTTTGAAATCTTAAGACCAATGGCAACAAAAATTAATATGCCTTTAATTTTAGTTACAGGTTTCTTTTTTTCTTTAACTTTCCTTCTGTGGAAAGAGAGGATCATTCTCACAAGGATTTTATACACAAAGACAAAAAAACACTCAAAGACAGAAAAAAAGTTGTACCAAAAAAGAGTAATCTAATTGTGTCACAAATTTCGTATGAAATGCACTTCAATCCAATATACAAATAATTAAATTCTGGTGATCAATGAATACTTCGCTGAAGATTAAGAGGATTATTTTAGGATACATTTCAATTCTAAATGACGGCTTTCATTCGAATTTTATTCTGTTCTCACTTAGACTTTAGTAATATTTCTCATGTATCGCTTTTTCAGCGAAAAAGTTTAATTCACCTAAAAAAGAAACAAAATTGTTAAATTAGTAAATTGCTCGACATTCATGTCTGAACAATACCATTAGAAGATTCACATGCATATTTAAGAAAAATTTCAAGAATGCAGTCGTAAAAGAGATTGTAAAATGACTTTTCAATGCAACATCGATGATATGCTTCTTCATATACTTTAAATGCGTTAAGACTGAAGAACCCTGAGTAACATTTTACATGTCAAAGCAATAACAAATCTCTTTAACATTGAATCATTTTGTATACATCAATATATTTCTTCTACCTTTAAGGTATGTGGCAACGAAAGTATCTCATTTTGCTAAAAAATGTCCGTATGTTTTCAATCGTTTTATGTTTTTCTTTAATAGTAAATACATTAACAATTCCAAAAAACTTTATTTTTGTTTTACGATCATTACACATAAGTTAAGTTATAAGTGTAATAAATAAACCACAAAGTGAACTTTCAAAATTAAAAGTAAGATTTTGAAGATATGTAAAAATATTTACATTAATTTGATCAACTATTTCGTAATTTTTATGCAATATAAATGCCCAAATCTTATTTTAAATTTAGATAAATGTAACATTTACTTATTTGTCTTTAACTATACTTGTCCATCTCATAACTTTCTTTTTAAGTGCACAAAATTGCAAAGGAGGACAGTGGCATAAAGATCAATATTAGGACCCCTACAAAGTCAAATTTTAGCCGGATCTTACAAAAGATTGCAAAAACATAAGATAACATGGGTTTTGGGTCCCTAGAATCCTATCTTCCTGATGCGGGGGTGTACGTTTACGCCACTGTAAAAGGCTGAGCCGCTTGCATTGGACGCTTAGCACAGATAATATACCAAGACCACTTTCGGAGGAGGCGATATCAGCATCATACTACCTTCACGAGCATTGACTGATGGCTGCGAGAGACCAGATCCTTTTAAATAACGAGGGCAAGAACGTAAACTGCGCCCAATTGAACTGGAAGACCGATTATTGCGAACGGTTTACTGAATTGTCGTTGACCAATACGCGGACGCGTCCGCCGCTCCTTTGTCTGTCGGTGTTGGGTGTTCAATGACCTACGCGGCTTCAACTTCGAACAATGCCTATGACAATCTTTTGTTGCGGCATTTCTGATGTCCAACTGTAATGTGTATTGTTAGTATTGTAAACATGCTTTCGTCTACTCCGACTAAACGTGGTTTGGTGACCGCAATGTTCTACAGTAATTTGTCGTCTTCATGCTGCCTATCTCTCCCTCTCTCTGTATATATATATTACAAAAATATACAAAAATAGTTCTATACCTAAGATAACTATAGTCATGATAGAATAGATTTACCCACAGAAATACTAGAGCAAACTCCTGGCCTTAGGAACCAAGATTGCAGGTTTAAACAATGTTTTTCGGCCAGCCAACCTTCACCTGAATTTTTCAATACTCTGGGCCATAGGGAAAGCTAGAAATTTCTAGAGAAGAGTTTAACTATTATTATAAATAAAACCATAATCTATTAATGTAAAACGATAATATTATAGCCTGTAATAATTACTAAAATATTTTAAAATCAAAGTTAAAACTATTAGATAAAGGCTTACCATGTGATTACTGCAACACACACACATATATACAGGGTGTCCAGCCTTAATGTGACCCAATAGCTAATTCCCGAACCGTTCGGTTTAGATATGCACTTCCAATTTGAAAAATGTTTTAAAACAGGTAAAGAATGTTTTTACTTGCTTTTCGAACCAAAAAACCCATTTAGAAAAAAATTACAAAAATTAATTTTTTATACGGTCCCCAGGTCCTATCACTTATATTTAGGAAAAGATGCAGTACACAAAAACACAATAAACACAAAAAGTTTCATTTTATTACGATAAAAACTGGCCGAGTTATAGAACTTTGAAAATAATATTTTATATGCATTTTCTCGGCTATTTTCAAGAAGCTAGTAAGGGGCCGTCTCCAAAGGGAAATTAGTTGGAAATCTGCTAGGAAACTTTCGCTCTTGCACGTCACTCTTATGTAAATCGTTTTTAAATTTAAAAGCATACGTTAATAATACAATAATTGAGTATTTAAGAAATAAAATTTATTCTGTGTACGTGTAAAACGAAGAAAAAAATAAAATATTTTGGACGAGAAGAAAACATTTCAAAAGCAGTTCCAAAAAATAGACTTATATGCTACGGCTTCAGTCTGATTTGCTGCGTTTTTGCTGATCATGACGAACGCTAAAAATCTGTTGTGTAGTCTCTTGCAATTGCATACAGTCGTATTCTAATAATACAAATTCTAGTAGGGGAGAACGAGATGTATACAAATACAGAATATTGCGAAACGGTACTGTTTTATGGGCAGTGTAATCGAAATAAGAGAGAGGCGGCAAGACTTTACACCATTAAATTTCCCACTCGAAGACATCCCTCTTATTGCACAATTGCCCGTGCTGTTCAGCGCTTGTATAAAACTGGGAGTTGCAATAGACGTATTTCCTGTCTCGTGCCTTCACCATCCTTTAAGTTAATTTGGTCATTCTGATATAATAAAAATGATTAGCGCATCATTCTACATTATGGTATAACTTGAACGGCAAATCCTGTATTATTTTCCTGCTATTTGCTAAAACGAGTGTTTTAATCTTTTCGATAAGAGTTGTATTTCTCTAATTTAATTTTTATTGTTTGCCATACAGCAATACAAATTGTCAATCTATGATGTTTACAACGATGTTTTAATTTTTCTATTATGTTTTTTTTCTCTTTTTGTAGATAGTGAATTACTGTGCTCTAAACTCAATTTATATACGACCCCCTTTTCTGAGCAACTCGGATGATTCAAATTTATGTAGGCATAAGTTGGTCAGTTTTTTTCGTAATAAAATGAAACTTTTTGTTTACTTTGTTTTTGTGTACTGCATCTTTTCCTAAATACAAGTGATAGGACCGGGAGACCATATAAAAATTTAATTTTTTTGTAAATGGGTCTTTTGGTTCGAAAAGCACGTAAAAAATTCATTTATTTCATATATATATGAAATAAATTTTGGAGTATCTCAATTTGGTGAGTGTAAGGGATTCCTTATTTAGATCATTATTATTGATGTTTACTGTTTCCTTTGGATGATATTGATGAGACAGTCCTGTGATTATTCAAATCTGTTTTATTTCACATAAGCATGTTAAACATAAAGCAGGAATGGATGACACAATACATAAAAAATAAAACGAAGGTACATTGAGCTGCAGCCGGCTACATATTGAAGGCAGACAAATGCAGAAGAGAGAGAGCAACCGACTGCTCCGAGCTTTTAAACTGGCGGTAAAGGTCGTACGACTCTTTTGTAACAGGAGTCGTGATTGGATGCAAATGTGCGCTTGCAATTAGATTAAGATTAAGATTATAACTGTCTTGTGCCAAAGCATTAGACAATAATTTAACGGAGTAAAGTTAAAGAGTTAGAAGAATTCATTACATCCCCCCTCCGTAAGATACATGTATGCACCAGAGCTCTTGACACACACAAGTATCTTACACAGATATTAAATTTAAAATTTTGAATTAAATATTATTATTAAAAATAATTTTCCTTCACTCCAACCAGTAGTGACATAAAAACTCCAACACAGAAACGAAATAATATGAAAACAAATATACACCAATATAACTGTAAAATAGGGGTACCCATAAATAACATTCAAAATGTATTAACATTCAACGTGTATTAAATTCAAAATGTAGTAAAATTCAAAACTGTGTAAAGGTTCAAAATGTATGGAAGTTCAAGATGTATCAAAGTTCAAAAATGTTCACATTTTGTTGAGTGGCTTAAGTAATGCTGTTTACACCACAATAAACGTTGCATCATAAAAATATACAATATCAAAAATAAAAACTGGAAATGAAATGAAACAGAAAATAAGATTAAAAAATATAATTGTAGCATAAAATATCATCAATGACAAACATCAAAGAAACATCTAGGTTTGTTTCAAAATAAAAATAGCAGACTTCTTTGTCTAAAGTAAACTTAATAATCTTAGTATGATAGACTATTAAAGGGCAATTTAATTCAAACTCTTCTCTGCTTCCATCCAAGAGTACACAGTTCTCCGAAACTGAAACAGAATCCTGAGAAGAAAACAGGAAAAACTCTGAACTTTATTGAAGATGGACCCCATGTTTCGCCCATTTATGAGATCTGTAATCATTTGTCATTGCGATATTTCACAACATTTTTTAAAAATAAGAAAAAAAATTATCTTAAGAGTGGAAAGAAGGGTCCACCTAAGAGAGGTAAAAGGACAATGGATTGGGTTTGTGCAGTTGTTTGTGTTTTTTTTTAAATTTTAGTGATTATTTATATGATTATCATTCATGATTTTAATTTTAATTCTTCAGGAGGATAATAATTTCTCAATTTTGACACGTGAACAATTTCAGTTGGTTTATTAGTTAAGGCATTGGGTTTGGTTATTTCATAATTTACATCTGACAGTTTTTCTACTATTTCATAGGGGCCTGAAAAAACTAGGGATTATTTTTTATGATTTGGATAGTTAAATTCCTCATACATTACAATGTCACCAGGTTCAAAGGGAGAATCAATGAAACGAGCATCATATTTAATTTTGTTTTTCTCATGATATTTAATAGTGTTTTCTTTTGCTAATTTTCTGGCTTCTTCAACTGGAGGATAAAATTGATGTTGAGCTAATGGAGGTGTATATGGTAAACTGCCAAATAACAAATATGCAGGAGGGAATTTTGTGACTGAGTGAGGTGTTAAATTAACTTCATTAATTACCTGTTCTAAAGGTTTAGTCTATGGAAATTTGGTAGGAGAAGAATTTACTTTACATCTTTATTTAGTTACAATAGACTGATTAACACGTTCGCATGTTCCATTTGTCTGAGGATGATGAGAAGTACACTGCTGGCCACCGTAAATGCAACACTAAGACGGACAAGAGATAGCACAGAAAAATTTATTTTGTAGATAACATGTTGACCAAGTATCAAATGATTAAATTTTAAGACTTCTGGGAAATGTGGTTCCTGCCAGAATCAGTAGCCAGAGTAGCCGCCATTGTTGGAGATCACCGCTGCCACACGCCTCGGCACTGATTCAAAGACCCCTTGGATGTGTTCTTGGGGTACAGCAGACCAAGCAGCTTCCACACGTTACCACAGTTGATCTGGTGTGGCCGCTGGGAGTGTAATCTGGGTCAATCTTTGTGCAACCATGCACCACATGTTTTCTATCGGCAAAAGAACCGGACAGCGAGCCGGCCACGGAAGCAATTAAATCTGATGATTGATGAAGAACGTTTGGACAGTGCGT
Source organism: Trichonephila clavata (assembly GCA_019973975.1). Taxonomy (NCBI): domain Eukaryota; kingdom Metazoa; phylum Arthropoda; class Arachnida; order Araneae; family Nephilidae; genus Trichonephila; species Trichonephila clavata. The sequence continues at coordinate 7,716 of BMAO01013092.1, read as the reverse complement.
GCCACGTGTAGTCATGCATTACCCTGTTGAAATATGGCTGTGTGGGCAAGCCCTGAAAGTAAGGAAGGACAACTGGCTCCAACACCTTGGAGATGTAGCACTGGCTGTTTAAAGTACCGGCAATGCGTACTAGAGGAGTACCGAGAGTGATATCCAATAACGCTCCATACCATAATACTCGGTGCAGGACCAGTGTGGCGGTGCATAACGAAGCTGTTCAGCATCCTCTCTCCACGGTGTCTCCAGACTCGAATCCGACCATCGTGGGGTTGCAGATAGATGCGTGAATCGTCAGTAAAAACAACTTCATTTCATTCTGGCGCACACATCCTTCTTTCATAGCACCATTGGCGGCGGAGACGTCTGTGGTTCTGCGTCAAGGGTAGAGCAACCAATGGACGTCTTGCGGACAGTCCACTCTGCTGTAAACGGCGTTGAATGGTACGTGCAGACACTGAATAACGCGTTACAGACTCAATGTGGTGTGCTATGGTTCGTGATGCGACTGTGCGATCCCTCACTGCCATGTGCACAATTTGCCTCTCCTCACTTGAAGTGGTGCACTGAGGTGGATGCGATCGACCACGTCGGTCCGCCATACTCTCTTGCATGCAACGGTCACATATCCGCATAACAATTGTTTGATTCGTCCAACACGACTACCGATTTCGCTGGAAGTTAATCCACAACCTCGGTAGGCCATTATCCTTCCTCTGTCGAACTCGGATACTTGATCAAAAGCTGATCGCTGTTGTCTACCTTGACATAATTTATCGTTTAATGAAAAAAGTACAAGAAAATTTGCAGAACTTGAAATCGTCGAAATCTCCAGGCCTTAATAGCGCTTTGAGGGGGCGCCACAGGCTCTCGAGATGTGGTGTCTGCGCTGAAATTCTTATCATTTGCATATCTCACCTCCTCTAGTGCATGTTGTAAATTTAATGTTATGTGCGTGCTTCCTTCAGGGTGTTGCCCTTATGGTGGCCACCAGTGTAGTTTTTAAATGTTTAACACTATAATTTCTTAAAAAGTGTTTAAATCTGGATGAGGTAAAAGCACCATTTTTATCGGTTAACAATTTACTGGCTATTTGAATTTGGAAAAGTTGTTTTAACCAATTTGCATATGTTTCTGTTGTTTCACTTTTGGAAGCAAAATCCCAAATATAGCGAGTTGCATGATCTATTATTAAGTGGAGAAATTTTTTAGTCGAATTATAAAATTAAATCCACCAACAGTATCAACAGAGATATACTCAGAAGGTTGATGTGTGGGAGGTACAGTCTGTAAAAGACCAAATCTTTTTTTTGACTTTTCTTTTTGTTTAATTGACATACATCACAATGTTTAACAAATTTTGAAATATCTAAGTTAATATGAGGACAGTAATATTGAGGAGTAATTAAATTTATCATTTTTTGAGTACCTGAGTGTCCAAATTGTTTATGAGCATTTTGCAAAATTTTTCTTCTTAATGAAAAAAGTACAACAATTTTAAACAGATTTTACTTTTTAAGGACAATGACATCATCAACTTTCTTATATTTAGGATCATTTACATTATCTAAACTTTGATAGGTTTTATCTCATCTAATTCAAGTTAATGTACAGAGTGTTGGATATATTGAGCAATAGAATGTCTCGATAACATGTCAGTTTCAACATTATTAGTCTCCCTTAAATATTTTACTTCATAATCAAAAATGCTTAGTTTTACCGACCAACGAAATAACCTACCCCTTAAATTTTTCACATTTTTAAGCCAAACAAGAGCAGCATGATCAGTGTGGAATTAAAAATAAAACTTATCAAGAGCCTCTACTATGGCCAAATATTCAAATTCTGTGTTAGAATAATTTTTTTCATAATCACGTAAAGTTCTAGAATGATAAGATATTTAGTGAAAAGTACCAGAATTATTTGGCTGTTTTAAAACTGCACCAATTGCACTTTGAAAAGCATCACAGAACACATGAAGAGGTAATTTAGGATCTTATAATTGTAGTACAGGTTTAGTTGCTAATTTATTTTTTAACAATTCAAAGGCTGTTTGACATTCAGCAGTTTAATTCCATTGTTTATCTTTCCTTAAGAGTTGATTTAAAGGTTCTCTAATTTTAGCATATGAATCAATGAATTTTTGTTATAAACATTTACAGAACCAAGAGAACTTTAAAGTTGTTTAACATTTTTAGATGGTTCTAGTTTTTAATAGTTTCAATATTTTGATTATCTGGTGTAATGCAACCTTCTTTAAGTTCATGGCAAAAAAAAATGTATTTTATTTTTTGCAAAAACACATTTTGAAAATTATAGTTTAATGTTTTCCTCCTCACAAATTGTGAATACTTTTCTTAAATGAGCATAGTGCTCCTCTAAATAATTTGAAAACAAAACTATATCATCAAAATAGTGACAAGCAAAATTTGAACATTTATGTTTAGTTAGAATTTTATGATTAGTACGATTACAAATTGCAGGGGTATTTCGAAAACCAAAAGGGAGAACTTGAAATTCATATAAACCTTCAGTTGTGATAAAAGCTAATTTTTCTTTATCTTTATCGTGAAGAGGAATGTGCCAGTAACCACTTGCAAGGTCAAGAGTAGAAAAAAATTTAGGATTATTTAATTTATCTAGCAGGGAGTATATTCGAGGTAAGGGTTCTGCATCTGTTTTACAAATTGCATTCAGTTTTCTGTAGTCAATGCATAGTCTTGTTTTTTTGTTTTTAATCTCTTTCATGAGCCAAAGTAACTGGAGAAGAATAACAACTACTTCATTCCTTAATTAAACCTGCAACTAGTAAATTTTGAATTTGTTTATTAAGCTCAGCTTCTGAAGTAGCTGATGTTCTGTATACTCTCTGAGAAATTGGGAGATTTGATGTTAAATTAATTCTAGGGGGTTCCATTTTTATTTTACCAACATTATATTTATTTTTTGAAAAAACATGGGAGTATTCTGAAATAAGTTGCACCAGGTAAGGAAATAGTTCTTTAACAATCAGAGGTGAGAATATTTCCTCCGAGGTATTGACTAACTCGTCCAGATTAGGTTTATAGGTTTGTTTACATTTTCCTGTATGTGTAAAGACATTTGTTTGTTGATTTTGCTAGAATTATTTACAATAATTTGTCCATTTTGTAACAATTGGTTATATTCACAATCAATCATAAATTTGTTTTGGCTACATTCTGGTAGTTCTAGGATAATATAAGGTAGACTTTTAATAACATACAGATTTACATTTCGTTCAATTTGTGCAATTCTTAGAAATGTTTTGAATAATTGGTTTAACTGAAAATTGCCAAGGGCTTGGTTAATATGAGAGGCCTAGTTCTTTGTTTTGTTACTTGAAGATTATTTACAATATTTGCAGAAATGTAAGATAAAGTTCATCCAATGTCAATAATAATATTTACATTATTTTTACCTGTAAAAGGTAGATTGTCCAAGATAGCTAGACTTGGCAATGATGAGATGTGTCCGGACACTTGTAATTGTCAATATGCAGAGCCAGGGGCCTCAGTAGAAGGGTGTTGACTCTGGTTTGGGATTTGTTTAGTACTAACAGGGTGTCCCCGTGCACTGAGAAGTAGTGTTAGTAGCCAAAAATGAGTCACAAGTAAATGGGATTTGTCTTAATTCGGTTTGATTAAAAGGACATTGTTGCTTCCAATGGTAAGCATTGAGAATGCCTTGTCGAGTACAAAGACTACATGGTGTTGGTGGCATTCCATTTTGAAAATGTGTATGATGTTGGGTCTAAATCCTCGATTGACAAAATTGTGAGCCTGATGATTTGGGAGATGTTGGGGACGCATTCTGTTAAAATTTTGAAAATTAGGTCTAAAAGAGTTATTTGGAGGTCTGTAAGCATTTTTTTGGTCTATAACTATTTGGTTCTGGTTTAGTAGCTTGTGTTTTCATTAGGCGGGTAGCTACCATGAGAAATTCTGTAGGTGAGGTGGAAGGGTTAATGGTCATTAATTGTTTAATATTGGTGGGCATTTTTTCCATCAGTGAGTTCTTCCAAAATGAGTTGGAGAGATAGACCTAATTGTCTACCACAATTTAGTTTCTGGTGAAAATATTGCTCTAAATTATTTCTTCGCTGATGTTGAGAAAATCTGATAAATTTACTATGTTCAGTTTTAAGAAATTTTCAACAAGGATATTACAGAGATCATCAAAATTAGAAATATTAAGACAAGAATTAATATAATGGGTTAGAGCAGAGCCTTTAAGGTATTTTGAGATATTAAGAATTTTCCAATCATTATCTTTATTGCTTATTTTACATGCATTATTAAAATAGTCTAACCAAGCTTCTATTCTCATTCCATTTTTGGAGTCAAATGCAATTAAAAAGGGTTCACTGGGAATTTGATTAGTACTACTGTTTACAGCCAAATTGGTTTGATCATCATTTGCCATTTTTAACCCAGATCTGAGAATCATATAGAAATTAAAATTTTAAATAAGAAGTACAAAATAAAAATACCAAAAATATAAAATTGAAATATCAACACAAATCAAAATATTTGCAGTTACTAATTAGCAATTCACATATCAAATATCAAACATTCAAAATTTTATATTTCTTATTTCAATAAATATTGTTTTATCACAATTAAAACATACATTGCAATACTATTAAAAATAAGTCAAATAGCTATTCATTAAAATCAATTTGAAGAAAAATATATCAACATAAAGTATGCATGAGTAAATTATAAATGTAAAATTGCACAATACGAAAATATCAAAATAAGATTATTAAGCACTTGAAATAAAATGAAAAGAGAAAATAAATTTTAAAAATAATTGTAGATTACACACATCCTGTAAAAGTATTATTTGAAACAAATGAAGTTAGTTCTTACTTAGTCTAGTTGCCTTGCCCAATCAATTAATTTAAATACAATCGAAAAATAAAAATAATTTGTTACACATATGTTGAAAAAACATTAGAATAAACAATAATAACAGTACAATGGAGGTAGGGACCAAATAAGAATAAAAAGAAATAAACGACGGGGGTAAGACCCATATAATAATATTGAAAGAAACACTGGGGTAGAACCAGACACATATAAGAGAAGTTGCCGGTATCTTCAAAATATCTAAACCAAAAATATTAAAATCATTATAAGATTTTGGATCAAAATAGATTATTAGAAGTAACACTTTAAATTTGCTTGATTCATATTATGCGTAATAATTACAAAATTTTTCTCAAAACATTTTAAAATAAATTATTAAAAACCAATAATATGAAAATATACACTCAATTTAGAATTTCCAGATAATTTCAAATGACAGAACAAAAATGCATGGTTTATTGTATCGAGGAAAACTTCTATCTGCTTAAACACACCAATCAAAAATCGCTGAGCGCATCATTTAACCTTTACGTTTTAAAACATACACTTGTAGCACTTAAGATATAATCCAATCTGAAGTTACTTTGTAATTAATTTGAAAATAAGGATTTTTGTTTTCTCTCACAATTTTAAACATCAAATTTGAAGCTTTTCCATGGTGCAGAAATGGAAGGGATTTTCCCCGTTCCGAACACTTTCGCACATCCTATGAAGAAAAGGGGGAATCTCCGCATGTTGAACGTTAGTCCTTTGTTCTTCCAGTAATCCTGTCAGGCAGTGGCATGTGGTAAAGAAAGATTTTTTATTAGACATCCCATGAAATATTTTATCAAACATTTTTATCTTGAATTACTAATTTCTTTTCCCGCGTTTTACGACAGGTTATACGATCCTGCCGACTCTTGAAATAAATTTTGGAGTATCTCAATTGGCGAGAGTAGATAAAAAAGCCGATTCTGCTGTAAAGCTCAGGCACGGTGGAGGCGCGGAGTTGAGTTGTTTCCCTCCTGCTATGGTTTGGTTTTCGAGTTGATAGGAGAGTTGAGTTGTTTTCACCTGCTGTTGAGTTGTTTTCCTCCTTTTGCTAAGTTGAGTTGTTTTTTAAATGTGTAAAAAAATGTATAGGAATGTTTAAAGTGCTCATGGCGCCACCTATTGGTTAAACTATACACTAATTATTAGATTTTAAAATGATTGAAAAAATAACGCTCAAATAAAAAAAAATAAATCCAGATTCAAACCCACAGCCCCAGAACAAAATGTCTCCATAGGACAATAGTTTTTCAGTTACGCTAACCATTGTCCTATGAAGGCAGGCAGATTTGAAGAAAACTTAGGTTTATAATCTCATGAATTTAATTTTGCAGGCGAAGCAGATGGTGACATTTTCTTAATTAAAATGAAATAAAAAAATATTTCATTTATATTATTTTAATAATTTGTAAATTTTAATTCGGTATAATGATTACACATACACAGTAAAAACGTGACGTAGAATACTCGTAATCAGCGTGTGAACGGTTTACGATTGAACTTGTCTTAGCTTGTCTGATCTTGATTATACAAGACGGCGACTGAATTCTACGTCAGAAATTATCTCAATGCTTAGAGCGGATGGATACATTGCTTTCAACCACTCAGCGAACTCCGTTCAAGTGTAATTCGGTCAATATGCTTTAGACCCTTGTCACATCTTAGGTTCAAGATTCATTTCGTTTGTCAGTACTGTGGCGGACTGTATTCAACAAGGAAAAAAAATGACAATGTCTGAAACATAGCGAACAACGAAAGCTTGGAAAGGTCGTGGAATCTTCTGCAAGTAAGAAAGCAAGAAGAGAAGTTTCAAAAGTAAGTAACAAAATTAAATAAATTTGATATGTAATGTTTATAATGTTTTTTACACTTTTCTAATCCTCATTAATTTTGATATATTATTTTCAGAAGTATGGAAAATTTACCGAGGATTTCATACCAGATGGAGTATTTCCAATTGGAGATGATGTTTTTGTCTTTGCAAGCATCTATTATGATTCCGTATCAGTACACATAAGGCGTTTCAAGAAGTATGGAAAAACCTACTACCCAACTCCTGAGGGAATAACATTAGACCCACGATGGATCGAATATATCATGCGTAAAAAGAAAGTACCGGAATCACTGGAGGAATTACCAAGTGGACTTTTCCCTCCTGAACGACGCATTCAAATAACAAGTGAGAACTTCACTAATTTTACTTTTAAGCGTATTAAATACGGTCCGGATAAAGAGCCTACTTTTAAAGAAATCAGCATATCCCGAGAACAGTGGGCTGAAATGATTGAAAAATATGGTGCTTATGAAAATGCCGTTATAGACAATGTATTTCTGTGTATGGACTTTTTAACTGCATATAAAACCTTCTGTGAAGGTCCCATAGAAAACGCATTACCTTTTTCTTTGGACGTTAGTCTGGGTCAACGATACTTGACGCAAATTTTGAAAAAATCTATTTGTAGCCTCCTGAACGAAAAAGGACTGAATCAACCTCAGAAACTCGCTGAGGAGTTATGGGGGAACCGAGAAGAAACATTTAATTCACATGTTTTGTTACTGGAAGCTAATGAGATAGCTGATTATTTTTATAATAATCTTTTTGAAAATGTACACTTTTACTGTTAAAACCTGTGAATTATGTAACTGAAAATTTTTTGGAAAAATCTTCGCTTAGATATTGTTTTAAGAGAAGTAAGAGACATGTTATGTCCATCTGATTGTTTTGAATATCATGAGGATTTTGTTTAAAAAATATTGCATACTGACTTTATAAGTTTTACATAGTATTTTGTTC
>BMAO01013091.1:0-51934 GCA_019973975.1 Trichonephila clavata | reverse complement strand
CCTAAGATCAGACCGGAAGAACCAAGAACATGGAACCATGACAAACCAAAAAGAAAATGTATCTAGCGGGAAAACTATTATGATTTCTCGAGCTGTCACTGGTTTAGGACAGTGAAACAGGATTAAACATTGTTTTGAGATCTCAACCTTCTCCTGCAGCAGAAATTGTTTCTACATAATAGTTTCCAGTAAACTAAGGCAAAAGCCTAAAACCCACGTGGGTGAATATAACAGCAATAGAATAGAAATTGCAATATTAAATTACCATAGGAATCCGAAGAAATAGACAAATATAAATATGTATAAACAAAAATATTTGCAAGAGAGGTTAATAATGAATATAACCATAATTAACAATAATGTAATGAGCAAAGAAACTCTAATCTTACCCGATGTATACAGATTCCACAATGTACTGACTCACTGCATCAAAAACACAGCAATACTAAGAATAAAGGCGCCATCTATGTATATTTTTAGTAACTAAACTTAAATAAGCATATATCAAGAATATTATATACTATAGACTAAATATATAGAAATATAACAATAAAATTATATACTATAAAATAAATAGAAATGAATACTTAAAATAAAAATAATTAAATAGCTATAACTTTGATGACATATATTTATAAATAAAATTAGCTGGATAGTTATAGTCTAGGCAACTTTGAAAGAATTTTTTATAATTATTAATTCTCAATACTTCTTCAGATACTAAATCATTATTTCTTTTTATATAGTTTAGAATGATATTCTAAAAATTGAAATGTGAAGGTACTATTCCAATAGGCATTTTTATAACATTAAAATCAAAAGAGTTCTTTTTTCAAAAATATTACTTTTTAGCATATTATTTTCAACTTTTAATTCTAGATCAAGGAAATTTGCTGACTCTATATTGCAATTGGTTTTTAATAGTTTCAGGTAGGTTGGATAATAATCAAATATAGGAGTAAAGTCAACTTTATTACTGAAAATAATTAGATCATCGATGTATCTAAAAAGTAACAAGAGTCGTATCAATTTTTTCATTCTCGTAATAGTGTAATATAATATTAGCCAGACTATTACTAGCTGGGCCACCCTGTGGCAGACCTTTAATTTGTTGATAATATGAGTCATTATGAAATATGTAATTTTCTTTCAAAACAAATTGTATAATAATATTATATTTATCATAGTTTATCAATTTATTTAATGAATATTTAATATAAACATTTCTAAGTACTTTAATCATATCCTCTATATCAATAGAGTTGAATAAGTCTTCAAAATCAAAGCTATGCAAAGATTTAACACTCTTACCTTGCATATACTCAACAATATCTTTACTATTCTTTACAATAATGGAGTTTGAGATATTGTCTAGAGTGTGTTGTATAACTTTTTGCAACACCTTGCCTGGTTGTGTAATATAGGTATTAAAAACCATTAGTAATAGTTCTGAAATTTAATTGGACACTTATGAAATTTGGTGTAAGAAAAATATAAGGAAATTTGATATTCTTTGTAATAAATCTAGTTTTTTATAAAAAAGCTGAAGCTATTGGGTCAAAAAAATTTCTGCTGCAGGAGAAGGTTGAGATCTCACAAAACATTGTTTAATCCTGTTTCACTGTCCTAAACCAGTGACAGCTCGAGAATCATAATAGTTTTCCCCTCTAGCTACATTTCTCTTTTTTGGTTTGTCATAGTTCCATGTTCTTGGTTCTTCCTGTCTGATCTTAAGATTCTTGGGATTTATTAGTCTTCTCTTAATTATTTACTGCTATATATATATATATATATATATATATATATTAATATATAGTAATTCTTACCAAAAAAATTATTTTATAGAGTTCTTTTTCTTTTTATTAATATTTATTCCTAAATAAGGCATTCTCCATTTTCAAAATTAAATTAAACTAGTAATGGCATTATCGAAAAAGAAAAATGTTAAATCTATGACTTTCAGCTTTATCCAGAGAAACATACTTTAAATTCGCCTTAAAATTTTAGAATTCATAACCCTAGCTTCAGAAAGTTGAAACTGTTGGCTCAGCAAGTACAGTCAGTAGCGTCTTAGAACTTCTTGAGCCTCTGGGCCTCTATAGAAAGTACTCTATATGTATCAACAAAAAACAATCCATAAGAAAACAAAGTTTTACCAACAATTCGTTTCTGCATCTCAAATTCGCAAAATCATCGTCTTCAAATCGATTGTTAACAATATTTTCTTTTCACGGACATGAAAATTAATACGACGTAATAATGTCATGTCCGTCATAAGCCATGTGCCACTATTGCCAGTTAGCATTTATTTCGAAGTTACCAGTTTTCTCTCTCTCTCGGAGAATCTGTCTGGAGAATAATATATTTGAAGTTTAAAATTATTCAAATCATGATATCATTGAGATCGAGTAGAGAGCATAATACTAACCCTTCCCCATCCCCGAAGCTAAGGCTTTGGGTACAGTAGCGAGAGAGAGAGGTTTGCAGCCTACGATGCCCGAGTCAAATCATGAGATCGAGCTCTAATTTCACAAATAACTAAAGTATGAAATAAAAGGGGGAGGCTGCTGCAAATAAATTCAGCGCAACAACACCAAAAATGAATTGGGCGTCAAAATTTCATACGTGTAATGTTGAAATAGGAGAGTGGGATAAAGCAACTTATGCATCGCCCTTGCATCTGAGCAAAATTCAAATTAGGAGCTCGTCCTTGAGAGCCATTTCCTAGTTCAAGACGGAGTTAACTCATATAGCCAAGTAACTCCTAAAAAAGATAAATTATTTTTAATCGTATGCTTTTTTTACTGCCGTAGGAGGTAAAGAGAATGAGAAGGATGAATAGCGAGAAAACTAAGTTTCAAGTTTTGAAATTGAAAAAAATTATGCAACTAAAAATAATCAATAATCACACATTTGAGGACTGTTTCCCTCATCATAAATTACAAAATAATTGTGAAGTAAAATGTTTACAAATAGTTGTCTACAAACAGTTTTCAATGTTATGCTACCTATTTTTTATCGTAATAGCTTTAAGTTGCTGTAATCTGATTGTAGATTTGGTGATCGCCTTCTTAAGATAGGTCATCGAAATGTCGAACTGGGGATAAGCTAAAGAAATTCAGTAAGGGTATTTATGGATTTCTACAGTCAAGAGAGAAATAAATAACAAAGTGGGGCAAGACAGCTAATAAAAGATTTCTTAAGCAAACTTTCTTATTTTTTATCAAAAACTTTTTGAAAAATAAATCCCTTATTCTACTTTTGTTTAGAGGGGGGGGGGCATTACAGATAGCATACTTCCTTTTAATACCAAGCGTCTTTGCATCGGCAATAAAACATTCGACGTATTTTGAAAACATGATTATATTTTGAGATATGACGTAGAACTTTGTCTTATATTAAATATTATTATTATTATTTAATCTCTGCACAATACCTAATGAATAACCTTTTATTTCTTCAGACCCTATCTCACCCTGAGTACTATGGGCTGAATTGTACGAGGCACTTCTTCGTGGAGACTTCTCCTGGAGTCCTGTTGGGCGTGTGGCACATCCCTCCAGCCACTACTTGCTACCAAATGACCAGTCGTCTTCATTATCCCTTGATGACAGCCAGTCATCCTGTATCTGCATGGTAGCGCCGAGTCCAGATCAGCACCTTACAGGCGCAACATGTATAACGTCCTGACCAGGAAACCCATCAAGCTCACGTTATAACTTTCGACTACAGGTGAGGTCCGGAAAATATGAGCAATTTTAAGAATAACAGTGTTTTTTATAGCACGGATAAAATTTGTAAAAATTTTCGTAACACGTTACGGTTATTTTAGTGTGTAGTTCACTGAGAGTGATTTTTATTATCAGTCCACAATAAGAAAAATCAACATTTAAGAATAACCCGATCTTATGTTGAATTTAAATCTTAACAATCAGATTCACTAAATTGTGATAGCTTTAGAGTTATAAAAAATGTCAAATTGATATAAAACAAGATACAAACAAGAACATTTCCCTTTTACTAAGCAGAAAGATTTCACAGGTTTTCAATTTGAGAGGTAAAATAAAAGTTCACCTCAATTCGAAAAAAAATAATTTAGCAGAAAAAGTAAAATATAGAAGTTTTACGATTAAAATAATGGAAATTAGATATCATTCTATGTCAGATCACTACACTTCAAGTTAAATAAGCATCTACAAATCGTGGGTAGAGATGTTCCTTCTTTTGAAGAAATACAATTCATATCTCTCCTACAGATAACGTTCAAGAACGCTGTTGAATGCTAAACTAAACAATGAAGTTTTGTATACTTCTATAGATAATTTGTTAGGGAGGAGAGTACGGGGAGGATTCCTTGTACGGAAGAATCCTTTAAAAGAAAAGGTAAAGTATAAAAAATGTAAAATTAAAAATAAAACCAAAATCCCTCATAAGTTTATTAAGCTTCGAATCTTAGATCTTAGTATTTTATTCATGATTGTTATTTAATTAATAATTCTAAATTAATTGATTATTTCATTTACTAATCACAATTTGGAAATGTACTCTCCTCAATAATCCATATTATTCGCTATTTGAAGTATTAAAAGTAATACATCAAATATCATATGTAATATTCAGTAAAGAGAGTTCCTATGAATTGTGAAAAAAATTATGGTTTAGAATGACACAATGCATAAAAAGAATGTCCAATTTGCCACAATTTTTTTCATTATAATTGTATGATTTCATTCATTCAAGATGGATCAGATTAATAGGGCCGGTTAGTTTGACTTGAAAATTAATAGATACTTATATAGTATAATATAGTATTTATATATATAAAGGATATTTTAAAAATATATTCTTGTAATTAAGTGAACTCAACCTTTTTTCTGCTGGGCCACATACATATGTCAGCCGTTTCACGCGGCCGCATATATATGTTAGCTATTTCAGCGGGCCGCAACATGAGGTTAAACGAGGAGAGGGGCATGCTTTAAGACCAAGGTAAAATTGGAAATTTAAAATATGGAAAATTGATAAAAATATTATAACTCCTGTCTTGTGCTTTTTTTAATTATTATTATATTTTTTATTTTTTTTATTTTTTATCACTTACACTAAATGAAAAGAATTTAAGAAACACTCCTTCACAATTTTTGCATCCGTAAACTGTTTCATATGATCACCAATAATATAACAAATTTCTTAGGATGTCTTATTACTGTGACATTACCACTGACAAAACACTTTGTTGCTGTTGCAAAGAATATTCAATAAAGCCTATTTATATATATATATATATACATCTCTTGAAAGTGATCTTGGAGGAAAAGTGTCTTTGAATGATTACTATATACTGGTATTTTTTAAATACAGTACTTTCGTAACAAATCAAACAAGTATTGATCCATGTTTGTTTTTCACTACAAAACAGTTAACCTCGAAATCGTTCGACTATTTTTCGCTTGCAAGGTATGAAAGATTGTTAAAAATTAGTTCCAACCGTAAAATTGTCGCTACTCCACTTTTGTCTGTTATCACTAACCGTAACCGTAACAAATAGAAACAGAATATCAATTTGCAGCCGTATGACATCGAGAGCAAAAAAGCAAAATTGATATTACAGTCGACTCTCAATAATTCGAAGTTGAAGGGACCAATAAAAAACTTCGAATTATCAAGAGGGTAGGAAAAACTCCCAAAATACATAAAGAAATTTTTTTTTCTAACACATTTAAAATTTGAAACTGTGTAAGAAAGCAACAATTGCACATATGTATAAAAATATTTTAAAGTATTTTTAAAAAGTACATATATATATATATGTGTGTGTGTACTTTTAAAAGGCCTAATACTGTAGCATCCATTCTTTTATATTTTACTCTGTTATTTTAATTTTCATATCTCCTTTTAAATTCTATTATCTGTTATCTAGCAATTGCTATTCTTTTAAGTATTAATCATGTTAATTCATCTCTCTTTTGTAGAGAAATTTTGATTATATATATATATTATATATACAGTATAAATATTATACAGAAGTTAAAAGTTCTGTATTAAAGAATACATTTATGTATTAAAACAACTATTAAAAGAATATATACTATACATAACAATTTTTTTGACGAAAAAAATCTGCTATCTTTTTTTAGTTTTTGGTATTCAATCTAACTTTGTCAAAAGATTTTTCTAGAATAAATGAAGTTTGAAAATTGTCTACATGAACATGATTTCATGGAAAAATTTGCGTAGTTTGTTTAGTGCTCTTCAGCTTCTGTCAGAGTTATCTGAGTCAACTCCGATGGTCATCAAAGGGCTACGTTACAGGGACACAAGCAGAAACAATACGACACAAAATATTTAAGGTCCAACCTTTTTGCTACAGGACTCTACATGATAGTGAGTGTTTGAATTGTCGAGAATTTTATAAAATCACTTCGAATTATCGCGTATTCTATTTCGGCCAACTACAGAATTTACTTCGAAATATTGAGTGTTCCAAAACGTATAGTTTTGGTTCGAAATATCAAGAGTGTTTCTAGGAACTGAACATACACTTCGAATTAGTGAGAGATTCGTATTATCGAAGGTTTGAATTATCAAGAGTGACTGTATTTGATTTCTTATCAAAGAATTTCCATCAAATTTTTTAATACATTGTTCTTAAATAAGTGAATTTCTCAGAGCAATAGGTCATGGTCGCAGGTTGAGTATTGCAGGTATACAAGACGTTTTACTTTTAGTAATATTTTCTATACCTAAAGTAGTGCACATTGACAAAGAAATGACAATTATTTCTTTAGTGAAATATTATCGTATAGAAATAACACGAGAAAATATCAAATTATTCGTTGTTAAAACACAACGTTCCTCTGTATTTTTAAATCTAATTTAATTAATTCCAAATAGAATCTAGGTTTGATTCATCCTTTCTTAAAATGGAAATGAAGTAAAAGTAATGAATTTACAGAAAAATAACTGAAATATATATATAGTTGAGGTAATTTTTATAAAAATATCTCGTCTAAGAAATTCAAATTTGTATGGCTATAAGGAAGAGAGCTTGAAATTTCCTCTGCCTATCTATGGTTGTGAATGAATTGAAGGGATAGATACTAGTTTTTCTTTTCAAACAATGTTCTACAATATGTTTTCTCCCACTGTACAACTGTCCACTTTTCATCGTCTTATTTGATTACGTTTTTGATTCACTCGCATTGACCTTGAAGTTTAAGGAAAATGTCTCAAAAACTTTTACCGCATTTACGACTGAAACCTAATATATTTTCATACCTAAAAAAAAGAAGTATTCTTTAATACTTATTTTCAAATACAATATCATTAACTTAAGTAATATATCAAAATGCAATTTAAATAATCTGAACTAGAAAGTTGTACTGATTCATTTTCACCACGGTTCTTGATAACTCGAGCACTTAGAAGATAAGCATCGCAACAAGTCTCTGACATACGAGTTCTTATTTATAGAAAGAACAAGTAATATAAAAAAAATTTATAAGTCAATTCCTACTTAGATCAACAAAGAAAATTTTATTTTAGTTACTTTTTATTAAATAGTTACAATCAATGGCGTAACATATACCCTGAATCACGGGGGGGCCAAAGACTGACAAACACCAAGTATATATGGTTTTGCAATCCTTTGTAAGATCCGACTTGGGGCCCCAAACCTGATTTTGCAGGGGGGGGGGGCTAATGTTCTCCGTTTTACGCTACTGGTTACAATTAATATAAATATGTATAATATATGAAAGAATCACAATAATAAGTGACAATAAATTTTTGTTAATTACAATTAAAGTATCGTATTGTAAGCCAAACCAATCGTGTATATAAAATTTCAATTCAGCCGAATGCTTTAAAACGTGAGGAAAAAAAATCTTTTAAAGTTTTGTGATCCAAGTTACTAAAAATGAAGCCAACGTGACTGTATCTGTAATTCTTTAAATAATTAGTTTCAGTCAATTAATTTTAATCAATTATAATTAAATTATAGTATTGTCATCCAAAACAATTGCGTATAGAAAATAAGCTAAAAATCTCCAGGTTTGTATATAAATTTTAATTTTTTTCAGTTTTAAATAGGGGCACTTCAGCAAGTTTGAGTTTTTGTTGCGCTACTTTAAAATACTAAAATATAGTACTACAATAAGTTTACTATAATGTAGTTTGGTACATCCTGAGGAAATATTCAGTTTTATCTGCAATACTTGTACTCAGAATACTTGTATTGGAAGTCTAAATGTAGTATTAGCTGAGGGTTGATTTTCAGATACATAATTTTCGGTAGTATTCCATCTCTACGAAATATTGTTTCTCATAGCAACCTGAGAACGTTTTGGCCGGGACAGTTGGGAAAAATTAATCATAAAGCTTCTAAGTTATATAAACTATTTTTCAAAACAAAAATTGACAAAAAACTCAGAACATAATCAAGCAGAAATTATTTTAGTAGTGAAAATTAAAAGTAATAACCATTTCAGACTGAAAGAATTGATTGTGCTCAAAAATACTTTTAATTAATTCCATTTAAGAGTGGAAAAATGCTTTAAAATGAAACTGAAACTAAAACCTAAACTCAGAAAACTTCAGATATCTTAAAAACTAATTTGTTATCAGATCCGAATTTTGGTGGCAAGTTTCCCAATAATATAACCACAAGAAAATGTAAGAAAATCGGTATTTTTTTAAAGTTGTAGGGTATTGTGCATCTTTAATATAATGTAACTTTAAAAACTTATGAACAACTTCACTTATTACTAGAATAGCATGCTTATTTTATCTAATATTTTCATCTTACCTTAAAATTTAGCAAAAAAAAAAAAAAAATTTGGAAACCTTTTTTTAATATTTTAATTTTTTGTGCGAAAAGTTATACATATTTAAAAATTACAATACATTTTGGAATTAACTGATTTTTTTTTTTTTTATAAAATTTAAACTAAAAAAATTTCAAGGTATCGAATATAGCCGAATGAAAAACTTACTATTATTTAAAGAAACACAATATGAATATAATACAGCAATAAATTTTACCATTTGATGGCAGTGAGATAAATTGAGGAGTTAAATGAAAACACAAATTAAAGGCATAAAAAAAATATATGCGTGTAGCTCTTTTTCTAATATGAATATTTTCCCTTCATTATTGAATTTACAGACTTTTCTCCCTTTTTTTATTGCATTGTTTCTTGCCTTATTCTAGTTCTTTTTTATCTTCTCCTGTTTTTCGAAATTAGTTTTTGCTTTCAGGTCTGTCTGCAATAGGTTCTATTTAATTTCTTTCTTTGGTTTTTTTTTTATTTCCCTGCATAAAATAAGAAGAAATGAAAATTGAATATCTATGAAATTTTAAAACAGAAGAAAGAATAAGGCAGGAAAAATATAAAAGATTATAATGTGTCGTACTGTCAAAAATAGTATTTTTTTTTCTTTCAATTTTTTTATACATTGTTACAAAGACTTTCAAATCAAAAGACACATTTAATTTGAAAAAAATTCATAAAAGGGATTGAGTATTAAAATGACACAAAATATGAAATATTAGTTATATGTATTGGATTAATGAAAATCAGTAACATTTATGGAAATTAAGATACACAAAACGATGGAAAGTATTTTTTTCCTTCGACTCTGTGAATTAAATATCTTTACAGAGACATTTAACTCAAAACACTTAATCGTGCGAATAATAAAAATTATAAAAATAGAACATAGAAAATGTGTATAAAATAAAAAGCGCTTTCAATATATAACGAAAAATTAAAAGAAAAACATTATAACATGCATATAAAATAAAAATACATAGCACGATCATAAAAATATTTTTTTTTCTACCATATATTTATAACATATCTTTATTACACAGATTTGGATTAATAAATCTAATACTTAAGAAAACTGAAAATATTAAGACAATAAAGCAAAATTAATGAGTACAAAATAAGAATTATCTTAAATTAAAATTCTTTTAAGCCTCTGTCATAACCGTAGTGAAACCGTAGTTTTTTTCGAAGTGAAAATAAAGTTCAATAAAACTTCAAACTAAAAAATTAATAATTTTCCAAGATTACTTCTGCGATCTACATGATTTATAGTTTTAAAAAAAATCTCTTAAGTGTGGTCATAAACTGATTTAAAATTACTCCCGTCTTACAGGATTATTCAACTTCCTTCTCTTTTAAAATTAAATGTTTAGAATATTATTAGGCACTCATCTTTGTCTTCCACTGCTACTCTTTGTCACAGAATTTTATTACTTAAACGTCATTTTATTATAGTTATTAAATAAATCATTAGAGTTATTTTTTCGACATAGACGATGCGTAACTAATTTCACGGAGCACCAAGGGATTTAATTTAGCCGCAGGATCAATTTCTTTTTAATGAGGAAGCTTTTTTTAAAACTTTTTAATTGTTTTTCCATGAAAAATTAACGGAGGAAGAAAATTAAAGACATTCTTTTTCGAGTTAAGAAAGAGTTTTTTTCTTTCTATTTTTAATTAAGAAAGATCCAGGTAAAGGGGAAAGAAACTTATAAATTAAAACTCAAATTTATTTTAATGTTCGAAAATATAAAATAAAAAAATAATATTTGAAATGTTTATTCTTGTGTTGAGTTTTAGCACAAAATGTTAGTAAATATTTTGTTACTGGCATATAAAAGCATTGAGAAAAATATTTAATGAAAAAATATAATTTGAAATATTTTATCTTGAATAATCTATGTCAATCATTCGAAAAAATGCGACTGATTTTTTTCGTTTGTCTTTATTAAATAATCCAAACAAAACTTTGTGACGTCTTTTCTTTAACATAATCCTCTTGGGAAATCTTTGGTCTATCCATTCGAGTTTACCCTCAACCAACCCTCTGAAGAAGAAAACCTAATTATTCAGATTAGGTCGGAACCTGTCAATAACGAGTTGGCCCACTTTTGGCGCGCAACACAGCTTCAACCCGCCTTGGCATGGATACCACAAGTCCTTGGTAGATGGTCGGAGATAGATTGTACCAGATGTTTAAGCAATGGTCACGCAAATCCGAGATATTGCGAATTGGTGGTCTTTCAACTCTGAGCTGCCGTCCCATGACATTCCAAATGTGTTCTATCGGATTGAGATCCGGTGAGTTAGGTGGCCAGCACATTAACTGGAATTCAGCATCATGTTCCTGAAACCACTCCGACACAATTTTAGCCTAGTGACACGAGGCGTTGTCCTGTTGGAACATTCTATTTCCAGCTGAAAAAACAGAGGCCATGTAAGGGTGCAACTGATACGCAATGATGTTCAGATATCCTGTAGCATTCATGGTCTGCTCTACCACAACCACGGGTCCCAGAAACGCCCAAGAGAACGTCCCCCAAAGCATAATACCGCCACCACCGGCCTGTGTATGACCTACTGTACATTGAGGGAGCAACTGTTCACCTGGAAGACGGCGTATCCTGACACGGCCATCGGCGTGATGAATGACAAACCGTGATTCATCTGACCAGGCAACTCTCGCCCAGCGCAGGGGCAGTTGGCGATGACGCTTGGTCAGCAAAGGCACACGAGTGGGACGTTTGCTGCGTAGCCCCATATCCAACAGTGTCCGCGGAACAGTGTGCTCCAAAACTATTCTACTTGGCCCTGCATTGTATTGGGCTGTCAGCTGAGCCACTGTCTGGCTCCTGTTTTGCTTCACCATGCGAGACAGTCTCCGACGACCTTTTTCTTTGATAGCGTGTGGACGTCCAACACCATGTCGTCTACTGCTGGTTTCACCGTCATTCATCCACTTTGCATAAGTACTAACAACTGTAGATCGCGAACAACCCACGAGTCGTGCAATTTCGGAAATACTTACTCCGAGCCTTCGAGCTATTACACAATCTGCCCTCTATCAAAGTCGCTTAGATCCGCAGCCTTTCCCATCACACACAGAAGTAAGTGTGAAAGAATATTTCTTCAGACTCTCCAGCAGCAGTTAAATACCACTTCCACTTGATCACGTGCCTTCCACGTCATCCAGGCGATTTCATTGCAAAATGTAGGGGTGGTCATAATGTTTTAGCTCTTGAGTGTACATAGTCTAGGTTTTCAAGCTAGGTTTTCATTCTCTATATTGAGATATAGAGAATGTGAGGAGGAGAAATTTCTCCCGATCAGGTATTATTCTATTTTATAGCGTGTTTCAGAGATTAGATAGTTGAAAGAATTAAAGTAACGATTGGGAATATAGTTAAATTATAGCTCAGATATTTAGGGCAGTGTATTTGATCCTAATATATATAAGAAGTTCGATATTTAAAGTTTTCTCATAATTCGTGCATCTCGTTATTTACTTTCATATTGATGAGATTGGGAACATCTCTTCTCGTTTGAATTATTAGAATTCTGTTGGTAATTTGTGTGTTCAATAAATAGATTGAACAGTGATATGGCGAGTCATCCTTCCCTTCCTCTCCCACAACTCTAGGCGGGATTGAGAGCCCTTATAAACTGTTTAATAACTAAAGCCAGTCAGCATTTCTTTTTTAAAAAAATCAGTACTTTATTATCATGGATACTTCTTTTTCTTCTTTTCCTTTGATAAGCAATTCACATAATTCTGAATTAGTATTATGAGACCAGCACAGATTCTTTTTTCACCAACTGCAACATTTTTAACACCCTTTTATAAACTTTACTTTTATGTAACGGAATCTTTAAACTCAATTTTTTTCTCACTTTAAAAGCCAAATTAATTCAAAATTTTGCTCACTTGTCCGGGACCGATGTCAGTACAATAATTTAATAATTTTGTTCCATTGTCCTGATCAGGATCATCAGGATTAACAATTTCCCGTTTTCAGATCCCCTCCCGTATCTGGCGACTCATTTCAGATCCCATTTCCAGATTTGGCGACTAATAGATTAAGTTGCAACAGTTCGATTAACTATAAAGGGGTGTTTTTTTTAGTTTTTTTATACTAAAATTTATTTATTATAGTTCGTCTTTCAAGTTTAGGAGTTTAAAATACATTGTAATGAAAAAAATAATGTAATTAGTAACAAAATGTAATGATTTGTGACGCTGAAAATATAAATAACAATAAACAGTAAGCACATCTAAACGCAGAAAAATTACTGAAATATAATGCATATGTATAAAAATATTTGTCACAAAGTGTTTAAAAAAATTTCATTATTGCTAAAATTTATGGAATATACCATATTTTTTTTTTTTAATACATTCCATGGATTTAATCTGACCACCTCATGGACATTTTTATTTAACATTTTTCAAAATCTTTAAAACAGATACCAATAAAATTTTGCAGATGGACTGCAATACTTAAGATACATTCTCTTATCTAAAATATTAAAATTTAAAAACGATTTTTTTTCTTTTCTAGGGGATTTGGTGATTCTACTTATCTCTCTCCCACGGCCAAAACTCTGGAGGAGGATGCCACTGCCATGTTCCAGTGGCTCAAGAAATACGTCCCTACATCTCGAATCATCGTTTGGGGTCATTCCATGGGAACAGGAATTGCCCTCAGACTTAGCCAAGCCTTGGCGAACGATGTCGCCAATAACCCTTTCGCCGTTATTCTCGAAGCACCATTCACCAGTATTGCAGATGCCACTCGTACCTTCCCATTATCCATTTTCCACAGAAGAATGCCCCTTTTCGAATTCTTCTGTTCGCAAAGAACTCGACATCCAGACACCAACCTCAACAGCGATGAACGAGTGGGCGACGTGACAGCACCTGTCCTGATTCTGCATGCTGCAGACGACAGCATGGTGTGGTCCGATCAGGGAAGGAAGCTGTGGGAAAGGGCAGTGCAGGATCGACCGAATCATCTGCACAGACCTGTATTTGTAGAATTTGACGGGAAGTATGGATGCGGGCACAGAAATATACACAAGGCACCCAGTTTGTCGGCTGAGGTAGTGAGTTTCTTGAAAAGTGTTGAGGAATATAATGAGAAGAGGCAAAGCTACAGAGAATGAATGCCATTAAGAAGTCATGGATATTACATTCTGAATACCACTACGCCCACAGGACCTGCTGCTTGGACAGCAGCCAATGGGATATCAGTATAAAATCGAAGATATACACTGATACGAAAGTGAAAGGTCTCTTAATATTGATTTTTATCACTAATCAGGTGTCAATTCCTTGGAGACTACTGCAATATTCGAACTGCTTGGATGGCATTTTATTGCAGAATGCCAATACAAAGAGCTGGATGCAATTATTTTTGAATATCTTTATGAAACTTCATAAGCATATATAGTTAAATTATTGAAGTGAAATAATTCATATTTTGTAAAAAGAATAGCCAATGAAATCCTTTGCAGAACTCGAATTTTCATATAATGTACAAAAATTCGTGTAAAAAAGCATGCCATGCAATTTAGGATCATAATCCGTGTCAGCAGCTCTATTTGTACACATTTGTTTATAGAACTATTATAGAAGTTTCCTTTGAATTTTATTCGAGTACCGTGGAATTGTTTTCAATAATTTTCTGTTATTGAAGTTAGACAATTTGAGATCTTTTTCTGGTGTTTGGAATTACTACTACACTTAAAAGTATTTCTTAGATAGAACATTGAACAACTTCTTAATACGATATTTCAGAGTTTCGTTACCAGGAGAATCCAACCAATAATTTAAAATTAGTATTAGCACATACTTTTATACGAAATCCCGAAATTACTTATATTTTGATCAATGGCGTATGCAAGGGGGGAGTTGAGGTTTCAACCCCCCTATATCAAGAGATTTTTAATGTTTAGCATAAATAGCATTTTAATTTTTTCCTTTTATCCGTTTTCGTCTATGTATTTTTTTTTTAAAATTTAATACCACCTCCCCAATAAAAGTACTCTGTACGCCACTGATTTTGATGTCATATTGAAATATTCTCAACTCCATAGTTTTCCATCAATTTTTGTAAAGCAAACTTTATACTTAGTTCTAATTTAATTTTTATTCAGTATAAAATGGCATCTAAATTAAAAACTTCAAAGTACAATTTTCATACTTATAAATATACTGAATTTTTTATTCTACACTCAAAATTATATTTGAATGATTTTTAACTAAATAAATACATGTTCTGCATTTCTGAACTTTATTATATATCTTTTTCTTTAATTTCGCTTATGCGTGTATTTAGGAATATAATCTTTTAATTTAACGCAAAAAGTTATAATTATTCTTCAGATAACATTTTTCTGTTATGTTAAAAAAATATCATTAAAATGAATCTCGAGTCTGGCAACATCTTGGTTTAAAGATATGCGAATTATAAAGTAAGATAACAAAACCAGATAGAAAACTCTACAGATAAGGAAACAGCATAAAAAAAATTACTGGCATCGAGAAAGACCCAGAAAGGATCTATACTTAGGATCTTAATTTTATGTAACTGGTATTAGCCAGTTATAATTTTTAAAATCATGCGACGGTCTGGTATTTTTCTTTTGAAAATATTGCTATTAATGCCTAATAAGTGTAAAAATATTTTACTACTTTTTTCAGGGTTTATTTTTACATTATGCTTATTTTTTAAAAAAATCTTTTTCAAAGTTGATGGATATGATTTTATAATTACACAGCTGACATTTGGAAGATTCAACTACTGATTATATTGAAACTTTTTCAACGTATGTATTTTACAAATCTTAACAGTCCATTTTGTGATGCTTGCCTATCTATACAGGTTATTGTACTCATCAACTTTTTGTTTATGTTTTACTGTATTTGTAGTAATCAATAAAAATCACAAAAAACACTTTTGTATATATGAAAATGAAATAAAAACTATTAACAACATGTTTGGACAAATAAAATTATTGATATTCTTTAGCATTTTTATATAACGCATTGCACCATATTATCAACGAAAAAATTTCTCGTTTTCCAAATATAAAATAAAAATACAATGTAGGATCATTATTTCTTTAAAAAAAATTACGTTGAATTCATATTACATAAATTTAAGTAAATTGATGATCCAAATGTAGACATTTTTTTCTCTTTCGAAGTTTATATTATTTCTATTCTTTCATCATAAGGTAGTTAGGTTAAATGCAAGTAAAAACCCACTATAAGATGGCAACAAGGATGTAAAATATTTTATTTTTAAAAATTATAAAAATAGCTGACTAAAAAAAGCTGGAATCATATTTTCTTCCTCTGAAAGAAGCACAGAGTTTTGAAAAGAGAAATCCCCAAGTTTTTAGCATTATACAAAAACATGCATAAAGATATCTCAACTAAAAGCAAGGACACTCATAATCTTAAATAATGGATTTATGCGAAAAAAGTGGCCGCGGTAGCCAAGTGGTCTAGATATCGGATCATGGCTAGCGTGTCATGAGTTCGATCCCAGTACCACTGAAGACCCACCGTGTAGGAGAGCAATGCACGTTAAATCTGTCGAGAGCTCAAACGTCCTCCCGTTGGTGTGGTGTGGTAGTTAGGAGAGGGGGTGCCAGCTCAGGTGTCGTCCGCGTCTCTTGTCCATGGTTCAAAATCACGCGGATCGACCCTAAAAGCCCTCATGTTGCTGAACCGTGCGACGTTAATATTCACTCACTCACTGTGCGAAAAATACAGCACCAGAACTCCAGATAATGTGTAAGAATGTTCAGATAATATGTTTAAAAAAACATCTTTTGGTTAATGTGGTTTAGTAATGATGACGAAAAAAACATTTAATATAAACTAATACGTAACATGTTTGATAAAAGTTACTTTGATAAATACATTTGCCTCCGAAAGTCTGCGTACAACAAAATCAACATACCTCTCAGGATTCTTCAAAATTTCCTTGTTCAAACAACAACGATAAAATTCACGCTAATGTGAAAAAACAAGGATGAACACCAAACAATCACCAACCACCCCCCGCCAGAAGTCTGTGTACACTTACAAAATTGAACTTTAAGAAAAAGACCTTTTTATTATGATTATTTATTACAGCACAAGTGTTTTTAAGCAATTATAAGCTTCTGTAACGATTCCATGGTAAGCAACAGAAAATAAATCGATGTATTACTGAAAGAAATATAATCTTAGATCAAAAAGAGGGGGGGGGGATTTTCAAATCAGTTGGCTGAAACTATTAATAGAAGACATTCATTGATTCAAAAAGTGTTAATTAACTACAAATCAACAAAAATTTTAATGTCCAAGCCAATATCCGGCCGCCCGTCTGCAGTGTTACAACGAGAATTTTGCTTTGTAATACGCTCGGTAAAAATAAATCCAAGACTATAGCTTCATAAATAGCTAGAAGTGTTGCTAAGATATTACAAAAAATATTACTTTAACCACAATTCAAAGAGAACTGAAAAAGGATGACTATCATGGTCGAGTTGCACTCACGAAGTCATCCATATCTCGAATGAACAGAGCTAAGAGAATAACTTTTGCCAAAAAAGACCTAAATAGAACACATAATTATTAAGAAAACGTAATATATTCAATTCGAAATAATTTTTGTATTTTCGGCATCAAAAAGGACAAAAATATGCTTGCCAAAATTCCTGCCCAGATCTAAGAAATAGTGAATCTCTTTTCTACTATCAAACATGGAGGAGGAGGCATAATGGTTTGGGGATGCATATGAAGCCTTTGGGTTCGTAATCGGGAATTTATTGAATAAACAATATAAAAATAAATTATTTCACTTATTGAAGTAAAATATCAGGGCAACTGCCGAGAAACTTGCGGTGAGTGATGATTTTTTCAAAGATACCAAGCAAATGGCTTACATTGTGAAGTCATTGCTGTTCTACCATGTCCCCAAACAATTCCCTAATCTCTCCCAGTCCCCAGACCTAAGCACAACACAGCATTTGTGGTATTTACACGAGTGGATAACCAGGGAGTACGTAATAACATCTAAAGAAACGCTTAAATCTGCCATAGTAGAAGAATGAAACAAAATAACCACAGATGCTAATAACTAAGCTAGTTGAATCCTTGCCAAATATGTCGATAGTGTTATAAAAAGAACGGAATAGTTTAAAAAGTGTTAATTTTTAGTTACAATTCATTATTATAAAGGTTTTTTTTCCAGTGTACGCTGACTTGTGACACACACGATTTGTGTCGTTCTCAAGCTATAAACATTTGTATTATTTTTATGTAATGATCAGGTGATTTTTGCTTGAACTATTTGAATTTACGACGCTTGAGGAATCAATAAAAAGTTATTTCGATTCAGAAAGACTTCATTTAATGAGCGATCTTTGTATGAATATGAAAGATGATCTTCTATACATAGACTTTCGGAGGCAAGTGTATACTTCATTCTGATTATGAAATCCTGGTGACACTAAAGGTCGAGCCGAGTAGAGGAGGCCGATATACATTAAGTCTGTCGAGGCTGAATGTTCTCTCGTTGGTGTGGTGTGGTAGTTAGAAGAGGGGAGTGCCACAGCTCAGGTATCTTCCTCGTCACTTGACCGTCCGTCAAGGTCTACAGGCCAGTAGTCCTCGTGTTGCTTTATAGTGCGACGTTAATACAGCATTCACTCATTCTGATTATGAAAATGTTATCATAAATTTTAATTATTTTTGTGGAGCCTAACTCCTTTTTTAGCACTATTTCTCTATTTCATAGAGCACGAAATTTTTTAAGAACCTAAAAGCATGTTGCATAGGGGGTATAAATATGGGTATCTTTACATTTTTGTATCCTAATTTGAAAAATGAATTTTTTTATGTAGTTTCTGAATGAAAAAATAATTAAATGTGGAGAAGAAAAACGCGTGTGCGTGTGTGTGTGTGTGTATCACTGCTTGTATTACTTGCTTTCACCAGTAATGAACTCAGTTTTTTTTAAAAGAACAGTCTTACTGAAGGAATATGTTACTGAACATACAGTGAAAATCGCTTAACACAGAACTGAAAGGACTGGATTTTTTTTCGCGTTAAAAGAATTGCGTGTTAAAAGATATTACAAAAAAAAAGCCTCATACTTCAACAAAATTAAGTTTATTTCGTTTATTTTAATAGATATGTATGTATATTTAATAAAAATCAAAGAAACAAAAACATTCACAAGTACTTAAAGAAAATTTAAAACAAAATTTTCAAATTTTTTGAAAAAAAAACCTTTAATTGATTTTTTGGAAAACTATCTGATATTTTTCTTTGCATCGTTCTTTTTAGCATCGAATTGTCAATAAATGGAATGTGAGTCTAAATAACTGTTCATACTTTTCATGACGTTCCTCATTTCGAATGACGTGGGAACAGATGCTGCATTACTCATTTCATTTTCTTCTTCGGAATCTGCATCAATGACATTTTTTGAGCTTTGAACAAATTTCAAAATATCTTTCTCTGCAATAATTGGGGCTGCATGCACATGACCATCATCTACTGCAATGAATTATTCCGATAATACAATAGGACAGTCCAATCAGGCTGGTGTTTTCCGTATTTTGTTCGCTCTCAGAAGAAAAATCTTTTCCTGTTAAGCGATTTTTGTTTCGTGTAAAGTGAAAAAAATACATGCAAACGCATAGTATTGTAAAGGGCCCATTGTTTTATTTCGTGTTTTCCGATATTTCGTCTTAAGCGTTTTAGCGTTAAATGTACTTCACCGTATATAAATTGAACATTGTAACAGACCCGATTTTATGATGTTTAATTTTTTCTTTCTTTTCTTTTCTGTTGTCATAAAGTGCGAGTTTTATTCTGAGGTAAACATCTGCTTTTGGCATGACTGCGAAGCGATCCTTTTATTTTTATCTCTTCTCCGAGTATGCAATATTCAACATGAATAAAACATGAAAGGATCATCCTTCTGCGTAAAACGCAGCAATTAATGCCGCATTACCAATCCGAAAAGGCTGACTCACGAAATTATGATCCGAAAAACACGAGACTTCTCCGCGGAGAGACATGATTACGAGTAATACCAATGCGAGACGGCTCTAGTGGCAGTTCAGCGCAGACGACGAGCTTTTCACAAAGAGAGGTTTGACATACAATAATACCCCGAACTTACGCAATAGGTGGGGGAGAATGAGTGAATGAGATAATATTAACGTCGCACTGTTCAGCTATACACTAGGGCTTTTGGCAACGGACCTTGTTATTTTGAACCATGGTTAAGTGACGAGGACGACACCTGAGCTGGCACCCGCTCTCCTAACTACCACACCACACTAAGGGAGGACGTTTGAGCTCTCAACAGATTTAACGTGCATCGCTCTCCTACACGGCGGGTCTTCAGTGATACTGGGTTCGAACTCATGACACGCCAGCCATGAGTCCGATACCTTGACCACTTGTCTACCGCGGCCACACGCAATAGGTAGGAGTGAGTGAAAAACGCGTAAGTCGGATTCGCGTAAGTCGAGGTATAATTTCCCGTATAAATACATATAAATTATTTTTAGTTGGCACGGAGATGAAAGAAAATAATAATTTAGGAAAAATATGAACAAATTCTTAGATAACACAAAAATCACAAACAGAAGTTAATTTAATGTAGAAAGTTTCATAAAATCTAACAAATAGTCTGCCGGCTCAAAGATTTTCTTTTTCTCCCGCAAAATTTCCTCGTGACCTGCTAATAATTATTTATTTTTATTTATTTTATTTTGTTGTTGTTGAAAAAAATAAGCTTTTTGTTGAAACCTACATTTTATAAGATTTGTAACCCTTTTTTATTTAAACTGAGGCCTTCTGTCAAATTCCTAACCGTCATTCGATCTTCTGATTGAACTGGTGCTAAAGACTCAGGATCTTCAGCGTCTTGCTCATGCATTTCTATGAGCTCATCAGTTGTCAACTCCTGATTTACTGGCGTAGCTTTTCCTGAGTGAGCCCAGTATCAAAATTCTTTAGGGAGCTTTTTTTTTAAGGAAATAAAAGGCCCTTATTTCGAAGTGGGAGAATGTTACACATTTTGGGGCCTCTGTAGCTTGGGGGCCCCATATAATTGATACGGTGGTAGCTACGCCCCTGTCCTGATTGTGGAAATCTAGCAGCTCTTGAACGTCATCATTATCCACTTTTAAATTTATTTCCCTGGCAAGATTCTTCTACATTTTACCAATTTCACCAATTTTCTTCTCAAAGAAAAGATGAATCGACGAAATTTGAAAATCGTGTAACTCTGAATTCTCGTAAGAGTCGTATACTTACTGTAGTAATAATGGCGGAACGTACACCCCCGCATCGCGAGGAGCCCAAACTTTTAAGGGGCCCGAAGCCTGACTGCCGCCAAGCCCTTTGTAAAATCCAACTTAAGGGTCCAAAACCTGTCTTTGCAGGGGGGGGGGGCAAATGTTTTCCTTTACGCCACTGTGAATACTGTAGTATTTCTGATATATCAACTCAGATCGCATTGTCAAAGCAGAGATCTAATTTCGAATGAATTTATGATTAATTTATGCCGTAACAGAAAAAAAATACACAAAAACTGTTGAGAAAAAAAAAAATTTTTGAAAACCAATGTGAAATCTCCTCTTTCAAAAAAGAAGTTTTGATTGTAAGTTATGGGTAAATGGATATTACAGAGATAGATTTAAAATACAATTATAAAAAAATAGGAAATATAAACTTTCTTCTTAATTTAAGAGGGAATTTAATCCTCTTTCGAATTATTAATTTACTTTCCATAAATAATCCTTTTGAATTTTTAAATTAAATTAATCATATTCTTATTAACTAATTTAACTTCCATTACTATTTTTAATATTATTTATTGTTCATTTTGAAAAAGTACTGAGTTTTTCACCCTAATTAATTTTAAGGTTTTTTTTTTTTCCTTCTTTATTTTTTAAAAATTTTCATCTGTTGAGGCGCAAAATCCTTCCGTTGGCGTGGTATGGAAGTTAAGAGAGGTGGTACCAGCTCAGGTGACGTCCTCGTCGCTCATTACCATGGTTCAAAAATCACATGGTCAATAATAGCTCTCATGTTGTTTCACAGTGTGATGTAAATTCAAATCAAATCTCTTAATTTTCATAGTTTATTTTCCCCCTTAAATTTCTGAATTAATCATTAATTTTATTCTTACATTGGCAATTTGTTATCTCCCCCCCCCAAATTAAATTATTTGCATTTGAAAGAAATAAAACAGAAGAAAGTCTAGTGCTGTTTGTATCACGTATATTCAATGTTTCTTTTTACATTATGGATTAGAAATATGTTTTAGATTACACTATTAGATACGGAGGGAGTGAATATATAAGTCTCAAAGAAAAGTTCTCCAAACAAAAACAGGGAAAGAAAAATCTTTTCCTAGGAGACTTTTCATTCAAGATTTTTAAAATTTTTAAGTTAGTAAAAAGAGAAACCTTGAAGACGGTCGAAGTTTAAAATCTGTTGTTAAAAAGTTTACTAATGTGTAAACGGAAGACGTATGATATATCCGCAAATCTAAAGTCTAGAGCTGTGGTTCTTAATTGTGGTCCTAGGACCCTATGGAGATCCGCGATGGTCTTTCATTTAATGTTAAAATTTTCCTGTTTTACCGACTGAAAGACCTCATGGAAAAACTTAAACATGTGCTATCCTAGATTAAATGACTAAATTGATTAATACATTAATTAATACAGTTAAGAACCTTATTTATTTATTTGAAATTAGTATTTTATAATATTTTAAAATTACATATTTATTAATTTCTCTTTAAGGGAAAAAAGTTTTAAAATAAAGTCTATAAGTATCAGAGGCCATTTTAGGATTTTCAACTTTTAAGCACTCAACCATGTTGAGAATCAAGAGGAGAGGTTTTCTAAATCTTGGGGGTTCTTTGAAGTCAGGCTGATTCATGCAGGAGGGTCGCAGCGATCGGACGCCTAAGAACCACTGGTCTAGAATGTGGGAGATAGACCAGATTCCGAATATTATTTGTATAATATTTTATTTCACGTTATTTGATTAAAAAGTGCAAGACAAGGTGGAAAAAAAAATCTAACCCAATAAATTCTACAACTCCTTCGAATTTGTTTCCCTCTGCAATTTTCTCCCCCCCCCCCCCCGCCATCGTTTCGTTCTCTCTAGATAAAAAAAAATTTTTTTAATTAATCAGCATATAATTATTTATATCTTGTTTTCGGATGTGTTGACTTAAAAAAGGTGATATATTTTTTTCAAAAAAAAAAAGCTAACAACCGCAGTTTTCGTTTGCCAAATTTATCTCCCAGATGGCGGTTCGGGTAAGAGGTCGAACAATTGTCATCGTCATGTGATGTTTTGAAATGCGACAACTTATCGCTCAAGCAAGAAAAAAAATAATCTCGCTTCCAGTGAATTAGTAAGGACGTATTTATCTCGTAATCAAAACAAACGAAAATCGAGGAAAAGAATTTTATTGCGCACATAAAACGAATCAGTACAGCAATGTGGAAACAGCATCTTGTAATGAATTCATGAATTATGATTGCGAAGAATAAGAATATTCTTATGCTGATTATTTTCTTCAATAGAAAAATTCATCGCTTAAAAACGATTTTTTTGTTTTGGAATTTAATATTAACGGCCCATATTTTTCGATATTCGAACAATTCGGAGTTTTTTTTTTTAATAATTACATACTAACACATTATGGATGCTTTTTTTAAAGATAAATACCAATAAATTTTTTTGTCTAAATCATACAAAATTATAATTGTGTGAAATTTTAGCAATTTTGAAAATTTTTAAGACACAGAAAAAAGTACTAAACTTTTAGCAATAAAAATGTTATTAAAATAAACTACGCACATTTATTTAGTGAGTGTATTAAAGTTTTAATGTTTTACTAAGGGGACATGGTACGCTCGATTTATAAAATAAAATCTTTGATTTAACGATTTTTATCATTTTTTGCTTGTAAGCTATGTATATGTATTAAGTAAAACACTTTTTGTGCTCAAAATATTACAAAAAGTTTACAGTTTAATTTTTTAAAGAAAATTTTTAAAATTTATGAAGGGATTTTAAAATGCGACTCCTCCCAAAATAATCGTGATACACGCATGGAATTTGATTTACAAGTACGTCGAACTATGCATAACAAAAGATAGTATGGGGGTCTCTGCGAACATGATTTATAATTGTAATATGCACTTTTTTACGAATGCTTATTGAAAATTCCTTAAAAAAATGTATAAATTCTATTTTTAAAAAAATTATATTGATTTGATTTAAAAATGTACACCAACTTTTGTTACGTGTTCTAATAACAATAGGTAAACAAAATATCAAAGTATTTCGCGTTATAGAAAAAAAAGCCTTAGCATTTTAAATGAAGATAAAATAATTATTTTTTCTTTCCGAGATAGTCCAGTTTAAAATTTTTTATTTGCCAGGAATGTGAATAAAAATGAGCATAAAAGTTGTCATAACTCTCAATTTTTTTTTAAGCTTTGAGCTTTCTAACTTTCCGAGACTCTAAAAAATTATATGAAGAATAATATAATTTAAGTCCAAAACTTATTAGAATTTTTGACCGATTTTTGTTGATTGAATCATAATGTGTACCCTTAAAATATAAAAGTTAAGAGCTAAGTTTCAGAGGGGGGGGGGGAGGGAATAAAAAAAGACGAATCTACGACATTTGAAAATCGCGTTACTTTGAATTCACCTACGTCGGGGAAGCGTAAGTAGAGGTATTACTGTGATATGTTTTGTTAAGCTAAAAGATTGCTCTATTCAATAAAATAAAAAAATTTAAAAACCCAAAAATGTATAGTTTACATTTTTGCTCATTTCAATATGTTTGGATACCTTAAAACTATTTTTTAAGAATAATTTGCAAGAACTTTTGGTGTGTAAAAGCTATCAAATTTCCTCCAGCTATATAATACGTATACAGTATTAAAATTAAATAATACATATTTGTTGCCGCTGAGTAGTTTCACAATTAAGTCCTATTTATAGATGATATCGTAGTAAACATCGCACACAACAGCTTTAAAATAAACAAATCAATGTTTTGCTGAAACAGAAACTCACGTGGTAAAAAATAAATCATAACATATCAAAAAGGAAAACAAGTCTAAGAAAAAAAACGATCAATTATTTTTACAGACAATGCAAGGTCATAACATAAGGCTTGTTATTTTTATCTTTCATGCTAACCCATATTGTTTCTTAATATGGAACAATGCAAAAATCTGATTTAGATTACCACATTTCAATTAATTAACTAATTGGAATTCTTATAACTTCTCTTGTACTTATTTCTTACTCTTATGCAACATTTTCTTCCTGAACAGTTATTGAGTGTTTCATACGAAAGACAGATGAACACAAACACAGAAGAATATAGACTTTTATTAAAAGCGATGATCCCAGCATAGAACAGAAGGGGTGCGCTGCCTTCCATTCGAGACGGGAATCCATTTCAGGAGAAAGTCATACTTCTTTTCCCGAAGATACATCCAGGCGTTATTCGGGATTTGAACCCGAGCCCACTCGATTACAAGCCGAGTGTCATAACCACCATACTAAGCGGGGCGGCTCCTGAACAGTTATTTGTATTATAAAAAAACTGCAAATAAACATTTTTTTTTTAAATTATCTCAAATGGGATTCCTCTTCCTCCATTTAGATTGTCTTTAGATATCGGGTATATATGGATCACAGTAATAGCACTTGTTTCTCAAAGTATTTATTAGTAACTAGTTTACGTTAATATTTAATAAGAAGGTAAGTATTTTTCTCTCTCTAACCGGTAATTGTTAATGTTGATATTTCCTCCAACGTCACACAGGATCTAAAAAATTGTTGGTTTTAAGAGGGGATAGGAGAAAAGACTTTGTCCAGATCATAGGTTCCCAAACTTTTTAGCCTCATAGACCCCTTGACAGGTTTTTCAGTTTGGGGTAAACCCCCTACTTACCTAATATTAAATTTGGGCAAATTTATCAATTTAAGTGTGTTTTTGACAGCAAGTATAGAGCTTTTTGCTTTAAGAGATTAAAATTTTTAACTGTAGTGAAGTATAGAAGAGCTTAAAATATAAGAAAACACATGTTAGTTAATTTAATTAGTTAATTAAATTAAAATTTAGTTAATGCATAAAATAACTGTTACATAAAATAACTGAGCAACAAACAAAAGCTTTTAGAGGTAGGAGGAATCTGGGGATACAATGATAAATTTCAACATTTGGCATCATTCTTTTCAGAATTTAACACTAAATATATCTCCTCTGTCCAGCATTTTCTTCTTTCTTTTTTGTTTTGAAGATTAGCAAGCGCACTGAAACTCCAATCGGAAAAATAATTAAAAACTTTCTCAAGATATTCCATAATATGGAATAAATAACAGGTAAATCTTTTAAAGCTAAAATTGTTGACATCGTTTCACACTTTACTTTAAGGTCTTTCTTTGTTAATGTATATTCCTAGAGCTTAAGTCTTATAATCTGACATTTCTTTTTGAAAGCGACCATATGAATTCATTGCCTACTGTGGCACTATGATAGTCAAAACATTCTCAAACCTGGTTTCAAAATCTAAAAAAAAGGACATTTAAATGTTGGTGACGTCCAAAATTATTCTCCTTTAGCTTAATTCTGGCAAGAATGAGGTCCAGTTTCAATAAAATTTATGCTGTTGCCTTGTAACTGCAAATAAACCTCATTAAAATTAGTAAATAAATCTGTTAAATACACTCATGTTCATAAATTAAGGATAATTCAGAATCACACAGAAATTGAACTCTAAAATAAAAATTTCACCTGTAGAATTATCACACACATCTTGAAGAAGAATATGCAAATTACAGGAAACCACCAGATGGCGCGGATAGTACGTCACAATGACGAGAGTGTAAGAGAGGGGTATATAAGGAATGGTGGCAAGGAAGTAAAATTGTTCACAAGCGCTTTAAAAGCCTTTCAGTGCAATAACCGCATAGTTATGGCACAAAGGAAGCATTTGAATGATTTTTGAACGTGGTAGAATTATCGGACGACCGGAATGTGGACGTACCCAGCTGGAAGAATCAGAGGAACTTGGAATCACGCAGAGTGTCATCTCCAGGCTTTTTGGCAACGGTTCCAAGATGATGGTAATGTGAGTAGATGTTACAGCACAGGTCGCCCCCGAGTTACAACGCCGAATGAGGACCGGTATTTGGCAGTTACTGCCAAAAGAAACAAACGGAGCACAGCATCAGACCTATCTCGTCAGCTCTCTTCAGCTATCGGTACGACAGTTTCAAGGCAGACCGTGTACAGACGCTTAGGGCACATTGGTCTATATGCTCGTAGGCCTGTCAGATGTGTTCCCCTTACCGCAACTCACTGTCGCCTGCGATTTATACCTGGAGTGGAGAGCATGCATTGTGGACACCTCAACAGTGGCCTTATGTGATGTTTTCCGACGAGTCCAGGTTTAGTTTGCAGTCTGATTCTCGCCGGACTTTCATATGGAGAGCGCCAGGTACCCATTACCACCAAGAGAACACCATTAAACGACACCGTTACGGTGGTGCAGGATGGCTCATTTGGGGAGGAATTATTCTTGGTTCCAGAACTGACCTGCATATTCAGAGTGTAACGATGACAGGCCACATCTATCGGGATGTCATTCTGTAACAACATGTACGTTTGTTTCGGGGCGCCATGGGTGCTGAATTTCTGTTTATGGATGACAACGCCCGTCCTTCACCGTACAAACTTTGTAGACGAATGCCTTCAATCGGAGGATATCACCCGTATGGATTGGCCAGCATACTCACCGGACTTGAATCCAATAGAGCATGTGTGGGATATGCTTGGCCGACGATTTGCAGCCCATCAACTCCCTCCCACCTGTCTACCGGAACTTCGGAGGACATTGCTTGATAAGTGGTGTAATATTCCCCAAGATCAGATTGATAATTTGATACTCAGCATGCGTAGGCGTTGTAAGGCCTGTATTGCATCGTCTGGGAGACATACTCCGTATTAACCATCATGCTAACCATGTTATACTGTTTTTTTGTAAATAGGTTCTTTTTTGAAATTTACTCCAGGGAGTAAAAATCGCAATTTTTATTATGTCAAACATATAGCATCTTTTTTGCTCTTTACCTTTTGTTTAATAAATAGACTTTACAAATAAGTCAAATTTGTTTTGCTTCTGTCTCTTCCTTTGCCTGAACTTCATTATTCTTAATTTATGGACATGAGTGTAGTTAGGTCTAATTTCCACTTGTTTAAATTTCCTTTTAATATTAGTCGCGATCTGGTTTGATGAGAGCCACTATCATAGACCCCCA
The DNA here is from genome assembly GCA_019973975.1 of Trichonephila clavata. Lineage (NCBI taxonomy): Eukaryota > Metazoa > Arthropoda > Arachnida > Araneae > Nephilidae > Trichonephila > Trichonephila clavata. The sequence goes on along the minus strand of BMAO01013091.1, from coordinate 23,707 downwards.
TTTACACCTCATGGACCCCCAAATTATTTTTTGCTGTCGTGGACCCCTTGCAGATCGTCATAGACCCCTGGGGGTCTATATAGACCACTTTGGGAATCATTGGTCCAGATGGACGAACAATCGAGAATGTGATCTGCATTTGTCAGTTGGTGCAGCTGAGAAATATTTTTTACCCTCACAGAACGAGAGAAAAGAGATGCAGCAATCACTTAAATATATATATATATATATACTGTTAAGTCCGGCGTGAAATGCCCAACCATTGTATAACGCGCACTTATACTTTCAAGCTACACTTTAAAAATTTTTAGGTATATGCCCCATATAGCGGGCACCCCCGTTTATGCGTAGAAACCTAAAATGTGTGTGTGCAATGTTTTTTATGTTTTGAAATCGAGGTATTATCTCAAGCTCTCTTTTGAAAAAAAATAGTTTACTCTTAGAACTATATACAACCTTTTAAATTCATTAGGTATGGCATTTCTTTCAAATGAACAGTATTTCGATCTATGTAAAAGCCAAATTTGTTTTATGCTCAGCTCTTTATTTTTTTATTATTTTTTTTTATTATTATTATTTTTGAAACTTTCATTTAAATACCCGGTGTTAACACGCTTCCGTAAATTTTTTGTGTTCAAAGAGCGCATCATGCGTTGGATTTTACAGTAATTGGCTTCCTTTTTTTTCGGTACAAGAAACCAGGGTTTTATGGCTCTCTTGTTTCGAAACAAAATTCCGAAATAACAACAACAAAATTAACCAGTTTCGGTTTCAACCTATCTGGGAGCTTCCATCACAATCAAGCGAAAAAGTGCTGAGTTTAATCTGCTTAAATGGTGTGTGGGAGAAGATCATGTTGCCAAATTCTGAGATTCTTTTCGGGTGAATATATTTCAAAATAAATAAAAAGGCAAAAGTATAAAATCATTACAACCCTCTTTAGCAAGGAAGTTGTAGTTGAACTGTGATTTTAAATATTTTTGAAATGTTTTACACAGCAATTCTTGTAATAATGTACCGTAAAATCCGGCGTATAACAAGCAGCTATACTTACAAGTTGCTTTTTTTAATTTTAAGGTATATTCACCTTATAGCGCGCGCCTCCCCCCTTCTTTTACGAAGAAACCTGAAATGTACGTATGCAGTACTCATGTTTTGAAGTCATTCGAAGTATATGATCCCAGGCTTTTGAAAATATAGTATACTTCTAGAACTACAACCCTTTAAGTTCATATAAGGTATGTTATTTTAATAAACAGTATTTCTCTCTCGGTGTATATGTAGAAGTATAATTTTTTTAGGCTCATCTATTTTTTTATTTTTAAAGCTATCATTTTATACCTGGGGTTCAACGCGCATCCGACAATCTGGGTCTTATTTTTTGTTTCAAGTGCGCATTTTATGAGGGATTTTACGGTAGTTCAATACCGTATTTCAGTTAATTCAAGTCTATTTATATTAAAAAATACCTAATGCTGAATATTTTTGAAATATATATGAAAACCAAGAGACACAGAAGGTGTGTTCCTCTTAGTTTACAAATAATAGAAAAATATCGCATGAGAAAGAGTTTATGTGATTCCGTTGAATTAAAATTATTCAGAGATTTTGAATGAAAATTTTTGAATGAAATCAAGCTTTTCAAACAACCAGTAATGCGCGAAAAAGTATTCAACAAGGATGAATCAAATATCTTTTTTCCTGTTATTCAGAAAGACAATTGGATACACTTTTTCTCACCGATATATAATTTAATTCTGTGACTGACAGCAGATTATCACACAGGCAGCAGTTGTTGAATCAGCAAACACAACAATGAATCGCGTACACTTTCATAATCCATTTCTCCTGAAACGTGTACAAAGCAGTCTTGATCACGAAATTAATGGAGAGTAATGTTTCAGCGATGAGCTAAATTGCATCATGCTCCCCCAAAACACAGAATGACGACATCGCACGAAATGAAGTGACCATTCTATTGACTTTTCCACGATCGATGCCATACTCATTTTATCTAAGCATTCGCGAGCATCAATATGGAGGTGGGTGAGAAAGGCAGTGGCTTCTTTTTTTCAGAGAATTATTATTATTATGTTCTGCAAGTGTTGGGGAGTGTGTTTACCCATCTTTTAAAATACAGTCGGAACTCAATTTAACGAATTCATTGGGACACGTTCGGGGGGAGGGAGTCCACTGGTCTGGACCCCCCCCCAAAAGCCCTTAATTTTTTTTCCAATTGTTTATAATTCTATGTATATAGTACGTAAAATTAAATTAAGTATTTGTTATTAATAATTAATTTTCTTAATTAGTACTAATTATTTATTCAAGAATTTATTTTTTGTTTTTTCCCCAACAATCGACAAAATCAATCGAATACATTTGACGGCGTATTGGAGGACATGTGTGTAATACGAGAATGGTGGACTTCCGACCCTGGACGCCCCCACCCCCTTAAAAAAATTTTGTGTGTGCCATAGTCGGGAGCAAATTCGTAATATCATGGTCCAAAAAATACAATTTTTTTTTTTTTTTTTTGCACTTACCTTTTGGAAATTCCATAAGCAACTACACAAAAAATATCAACAGCTAGAAGCGAATTATTACGCACCAGTTAATAGGAAATTTTAAAATATGACTAATAGATGTTTGAAAACTTTTTTGATTCCTGACTCGGAAGAATTATTTTTCGACTTATTGCAGATAAGAAACTATTACGTCCTTTACATCCTGAAGCAAGATGAATTGTTTTCGCTGTTTACAAGCAATGCAAAAAATTAGAAAATGCAACATTTTTGATAGAATTTTCGTTATCAATCCCTGAGTTGTGGAGTAAGATGAGATAAAGGAGTTTCCTGTCCTATTCAAAATGTACACGGTAGGTTATACTCATGACACATCTACACCACGAAAAACTTTCTCTGATTTACTGATAAAAAAAAGTGAATGTATTCATATGTTGTTGTTGTTAGTAATACCACCTATTTGACCATGTTGGTTCGAGGCCCACGAAATTCATCGCGGCAAAGGGCTAGATGTACGCCTGTCGTTAGCCGTAGCTTTGAGCCTCAAACAGGTGACAATACGTTTTGGCTCGGTTTCACTCCAATTTTGAGGGAGGTCAGGGGCCTCCCAACTCTCTTCCCCGTCCACTAACCTCACGAGAGGACTTGTGGTTCGACGGTTGTTTAGAGTACCCCCATGCCGCAAAGGCACAAGACATTCCCAAGCATCCAAATACCTTCTCCGGTATTCGAACCCAGGCGTTATGACACAGCAGTCGGCGTCGCTACACCAGATGGGCGACATGTATTCATATAATTACAACAAATGCGTATCTGTAATCGAGACAAAAGGGGAAGGAAAGTCGAAAAAGTAAAACATTAATTGGAAAGGAGTGTCGCAATATGAAATGATTGTTATGGAATACCAAGGACATGTTAGCTGTATTTACCAAAGACAGTGAATACCACGAGAGAGATAAATATCATTTGGGTATATATTTCTGTTTATAAATATCACTTACCTAAATGAGTAGTTGAAAATCCAGTTGGATTTAACGTGTAACAGTTATCAGAACAACGGTCTACAGTAGAATTAAAAGTTTGAACTCAGAACTTCCCTAAAACCACTCAGCTCACGTTCCGAAGCTTAAAATGCGTGAGTGTATTGCATTCAATAGTTTTATTATTTATTGGTTTTATTTATTATTATTTTTTCCTAGTCATCGTGTAAGTGTAGTCAGTTCAAAATAAAGCATTAAAACAATTTTTTTCCCAATAATTTTGTGAGAGAAAAAGCGATAATAAACATTCCTATCATTTGAAGAAGAAAAAAAAAAATGGAGGATTACATTTTACTTTTAATATTCCACTTTTAACCGAGGAATAATCAGAATTTATTTTCGTGGGAATATTCATTTCAAAGGTGGCCGAGATAGCCTGGTGGTCATGGTCACAAACTCGTGGCCAGCGAGACATGAGTTCTAGGGCTACAGCCACTGAATACCCACCGTATAGAGCGGGTGATGCACTTTAAATCTGTCGGCCCGTTGACGTGGTGTGGAAATTCGGACAGGGAAGAGCCAAGCTCAGGTGTCATCCCGTCACTTGACAGAGGTTCAAATTACGAGATCCGTCACCAATAGCCCTCGTGTTGCTTTATAATGCGACGCAAATATGACTCTCACTCATTCACTGAATAGAAAATCCCTACGGTTAAGGATTTTTAGAAAAGAATGGGAAACAACTAGTTTTAAAAGTGAATAGAAACAGAAAAATTTTCCTGCTAAAGATAAAAGATGCGGCAACTTCGAACTCTGGCCAATTGTAACTTGTTTTAATATTGTAAACTCTCTTACACGCATTCAGCAGTAAATAAATGTACGACGATAAGAAATATAGAATGCAGATATTTAACAACTTTTATTATTACATAAACTATTTTGGTGTAATGTTATAGGAAACAGAAAATGACCCCATGTAATATTCTCTATAAATGTATTATTTTTTTTATCAAACAGAATATCAAGATCCGTAAAATCTACCAAACATATACTGCTCGTTAAAAGATTTATTAAACAATCACAGTTACAGCAGTCCACTGTGAACAATGGACACATAATACATACCTTAACAAAATTCAACATATACATACATGTAAATATAATGATACCAGATCATTTTCTATTTTCTAAAATAATCACAATAAAATAAACATAAAAATATTTTTTAACAATTTTTTTTAAAAAAAAAAAAATATAATTTTTAAAAATTAAATTAAACAAGTTGCATTTTTTTTTTTTTTTTTTGCAAATATTTTTTTATCGTTTTCTGTAAAATTAATTCCGAATTAAGCAAATACTTCCATCTCCAATTTGGTTAAAAACTGACTTAGAAAACTATCAAAAGAGACCAATCCATTGGGCTGATAAAAATTACAAAAGGAATGTATCAAGTGATAAAATGCAAAAACATCACATTCAAATACTCTAGTAATTAATACATTCTACATATTTGCACAATCAATCGTTCATATCACAGCATTTGATCATATAAATATATGCTTTATGACAGAGTAACTACTTTGATGCATGTTTTGTGAAAATATACACAAATCTATTTCATATAATTCGATATAAACATTGCAATAAATATTTTTTTTCATCTATAGGAACTGACTTCTTATTTATTTTTAAGTAATAAATAAACTGAACATATTTTGACCATATTTATTCAACATACAATACAAACATTACAACAATTCAACAAATTAGAAAAAAGAATTCCAGTCTATTACAAATTTAAAAATTAAATTTTCAATATTCTCCAACATAGAAAAAGGAAATAATTTTTTAAAATTATTTACAACCTCTTATAAGTTTATTATATTGATAATAATAAATATTTTAACTTTCTATTCGCATATCATGCAACTATGTATTTTTTTCATTCAATTTCTAAATAACACATGCCCTGTGTATATACTAATAAATCTTTAAAAATAATTCGTACATAAAAATAATTAAATTGAAATTTAAAAAAAAATTATAATTCATTTGTACTAAAAAATACAAAAATGTAACTATTAATATGAATGTAATAAGCAGAGATAATAAAAAATTGATATGTGCATTTCCTTCAACATACAAATAAACATAATTTTAGCAACTAAAACCATACAATTACAAAATACAAATAAATAAAATTAACATCCTCTAAGTATAAAAATATAAAATATTATTGAAAATTAAACCAGAGTGGGATCGACACTCTTAATAAAAGTTTTGATGATATTTGGCAAATCTGGACTCAAGTAAATGTTTTTGTGCCCCAAATCGTATTTCCCATCAAAACCTACGAACTGAGTCTGGTGAGGCGGAAGAGATTTTCTAGCCACCACGGCCTCTTCGTACAGCTTTTTACCATGATCGAATGGCACGAATCCATCGTCTTCAGCATGAAGTATAAGCAGAGGACACTGAACCTCATTAATACGATCGATACTGTTGAAACCAGTTTCTTTGTCTCCTATTGGTTGGACAATCAAAGTATCGAAGAATGGCATGTACCGATGGAATATGGACAAGGGGTGATGGCGTGCTGCATCGATTATTCTAGTGAAAGGAGCCTCGAGTATCAGTGAAGCAGGTTTCACTGGAGATTTCGACAATTTCTCGAGGAAAGCCACTCCAACACCTGTTCCCAAGGAATGTCCCCAAACAAAAATACGAGAAGCATTCGCTCGTTTCAGCAACCAGTTGTACACATGCACGGTATCTTCGACAAGACCACCCTCTGTCGGCGAAACGTTGGTGGAATCTCCAAACCCTCGGTAGTCAAAAGCCACAACATGTGCATCCACTTTCTCGCTGAGGAGTTTGTACAACTCAACTCTGTGACCGCCAGCTCTGGTGCCAGCGTTGCCATGGAGATACAAGAAAATAGGACGGAGATCTTTGAAAGATTCGGTCTCCGGCAAAACATCTCCTTTGCATTTAGAGAGTGCAGACTGTGGAGGTACGTGCCACACGCCCACCTTAATGTCCTCTCCTGTATTGATGTAGAAGTTTTTAGTGCATTTTAATCCGCTTTCGGATGGCAAGGAGAGATTTTTTTGACGAGACAAACTCACGTAGTTTAGGAAGACAGCATGACGTCTCACGGCGGGACACGTATACACAGACAAAGGTATAACGATATACACGATAAAAACGAAGAGAAATATAAAGGTGAAAATTAAACTTTTTGATTTGGAACTGGATTTCGCTTGCTCAGTGGTCGTGGATTTCGCCTCAGCAACCTCTTCAGTGGCATTGGTTTGACGTTTGCGTAGCATATCAACTGAAATCTGAAATAAAATCATGTTGTTTAATCGTTCAAAGTAAAATTTTAAAAAAATGCTAGGAAAGGTAATAACAAGGTTTCGTGTTATAATTTACTAAAATGGATTAGCAGGAGTTATGAAAGATTATTTTAATGAGTAATCATTTCATCGCAGTATTCTGTTCTTTTACTTTCTGATTTCACTGATTTATTTTTAACATATTTGTGAGACGCTTTTCTATTACATTTCCCCTCTCTAAAAATATAAGATATTTACTTGTTGCGCAGGGACGTCTTAAGGCATGGGTCAACTGGACCCGGTCCCAGGGCCTTGGCCACAATAGGGGCCTTGTCTCGTTCTTGACTCAGCCTGAATAAGATCATGATTAGAATAATTTTAACGGTCAAATGTTATTTCCGGTTGTATTCTTCGAAAAAACTGGGAATTTCGGACGATATGTCAACTGGCTACTGAATGTGATGACCGTCGTCCATGTACACTCGTAGGCCTGCCACCATATACCATTTTTACTCATTTAGTCAAAAGGCGGCAATCGATCGAGCCGGTTTGTGCGATTGTAAATCATGCACATTTATTTGTTTCGGGTTATTCTTTGTACGAGTGTTTGACAAAATATGCTGTGTACTGCCTACTTTTAAGGGTCATGGGGGGAATCTATATTTGTGTAGGGGCTCAGGGCCTACTTTTGTGTAGGGGCCCAAGGCCTTAAGATATCTTAAGACGTCCCTGTTGTTGCGGAAGTAACAGCATGCACAAATAGTTAAATGATTACAAATGGCGGGGGGGGGGGAATTCGGGTAAAGGCGGCGCTGAACTGCTAACCCACTCTCCATGAGAGCTTGAAGCCCAACAGATTTAACATGCAATAGTCCATAAACTGAATTCAGTGGCGCAACAACCTATGAGGGCCAAGACCTAACTGTGCCTATCTCAGTTTACGTCATCTTAGGCGCTGGGGTGTATGTGCAGATGTTTCGGTCAAGGCTCCCACATAAAACGGATATTTAATCGAATCAAGATTCGATTTTTATGAACATTACAGTGCATCTGAAGCATATTTTCAGGGATTACACTTGGATGGATCTAAAGTTGTCATCTTGTGTGCTTTACTGTTTATCAATACATTGGACATTAAACACGTTAAAACGATTTCTGAAAACTCCTTTATCAACATTTTCATTCCGGCTGAAGAAAATCTCGCTTTTTGATGCAACAACTGGATTCTTCACATTTTGCGGCTCGCTCTTCTTTTGAGATTAGAAAGGAAGGAAAGAAACTTAATACTCGGAACAAAATTTGTCCGAAAGATTTATCACTGCTACAAACAGGCTGTTAATGAATGTTGCATATTTATTTGTGGTATACGTATAATTAAGGCTGCGTAGACACTGAAATCAACTTGAAGAAGATCGTAAACCCAATCGTTCGTGCCAGCATATTCCCAATCAATAACACTGATAATATCATAAAAACCAGGCCGCATGTGACTGCCAATAAAATATTTCACTTCAGATCATCTAAAAACTGGATGGTTTGTTAATATGTAACTTATATCAACTGCCGGCAGTTCTCTTGCCTTTTCCCCCCTTTTTCCATAGCTTGATTATCTAGCGCTGATAGTGTCAAAAAATTTGAAAGCCTTGGAATATGCTGACTTTTTACTTCTTTTAGTGCCTCCTTCTGCAAGACACAAACATAAGACAGAAATAAAATCCCTTAATGACTGGCCCGAACAGATTCCTTTCGCCTCAGTCGTCTAAGGCATGTAAGGCGTGCACTTCGGACCCGAAGGTAGCCAGTTCAAATAACACTGCACCCAAGCAGCATTTAAGGTCATCGGTCTTCTCCTCCGTCACCAACAGCTAGTCGCCAAAGTGGTGACCCAGGAATTGAACACCAGATGGCAGCACAGACTAACAATTTTGATTGATTATGCATTCATCCCATAGAGTCTTTCTCAATAAATCCCGACTAGTAATTCACAACAAGTGGTTGCCCATAACGTCAACGGAAAACTGTTCCAACGATATTTAAACTTACTGGAGATGTATAACAATTGCAGTAATTGGCTGAAAAAACAACCTTCTCTCTGTATCGTTCAGAAAAATCAAACAAAAAAAACACCCTCTTCCCTAGAAAGAGGGTATGCAGCGGCGCCTCTTTCTGCAAGTCGCAAACAACAAAAGACAGGAATAAAAGCTGTTAACGACTGGCTCGAACAGGGATTTCTTTCGTCTAAGGCATGCACGGCGTAGCTACGGATCAAATACACCCCTGCCTGTCAATAGCTTGTCGCCGAAACCTCTTTCTCTACAATAGGCATATAAAATACTTAGCTAAGAATAAGTCAACTTGAATATTAAAACTAAAGGCACGGTAAATCTAAATTTCACTTAAATTTTAGAGTTAACTAAATAACTGAACAAACTCTGTCAGTGAATATTCCTCCAACCACAGAGAGGAATCTATTTCGAGAGGTTAGAAACCGTGGTAACCAAGAGGTCATAGTCACGACCACGTGGTAGGCGCTGTTCCTGTAAAGTCGCCGATTGAAGTCCCAGTGCCACTAAAGACTTGCCTTCTAGAAATAATGTGCTAATGCACATTCAATTTATAGAGTCAAAATCCTCACGTTGGTGTGGAAGTTTGAAGATTAGGGTGTGAGCTCAGGTGTCATCCTCGTAACTTGATCCTGGTTTAAAATTAAGAAATCTGTCACCAACAGCTCTAGTGTAACTTTAAAATGCAACGTTAATAATCAATCCTTCAATAGAGAGAGAAATAAGGATGCCATGATGAATGGAGATCCAAATCTTAAGGTATCCCTAATCCTTCCAGCATTTCAATTTTTCTTTTTACTGTTATTTACTGATGGGATATATGCTGTTATATACTTATATAGGGCAATCTGTAGCCCTGGTTGAAGAATTATATACAAATGTTCGCATTTCTTTTTAAATTCATTTTATAACAAATATAATTTTCAAAATACTATATGTTTGGGGATGGAGGGAGAAATAACTTGATAACATCCTACTATTTTAAAATATATGTTATGGCATTAATACAATAATTACACAGGGAAGATTTAAAATAATATAACCCCTTTTACAAAATAAGTATTGTAAAAAGGGGGGGAGAGGAATATTAATTTTTGAAATGTTCCAAGTCTCTTAGAAATGCATTTTCTAACATCAGCAATTTTTATCGCTGCAAGGCAAAGTTAAAAATAGTCGCTCAAAATGAATTTATTCATAATGATTAATTAAAATATACACAATTAGCCTATAAGAGATAAAACCTTTTTCCCCAATTCATTTTTTTTTCTACCGTATAGTTTGATTTCATGGCGGAAATCAGCTTAAATTTCCAATTTAGTAAAATTCTGCTTGCACTGATTTTAAAAATGGGTAATCTAATGTTAATATAGAATCTCGAACACTCAGAAACGTAACATGTTTCATATAACATTTTTTTAGAGATATATATCTCTAGCTCTAAAATTCAGGGCTTCGAACCGGAACTGAACCGAACCGGGGGAAAAAAACATCGGTTTATTTCGGTTCGATATATCTTCAGCCATTTTGTTACTGTAAGCAACTTATCGATATTTTATAATTTAACGCGTCAACCATATAATTATCATCATTACGTGCATATTACTTCTCGATTTCTTGTTTTGATGTTCACTAGTACTTTTCTGTTTCAGTTTCGCATGAAACTATGAATAGAAGGCAGATTTAGTTCAATTGAATGAACTAGATGATTTAAGATAAGAATATACATAAAATAAAATTATTCATTCAGATCTGAACCGAAAACTGTTATTTTTGTCGGAATGAAAACTGGAACTGAACCGATATATTTTTATTTAGTTGAAACGGAACGAAAAGAGGAATGAAAAAAATTACGATTCGAAGCCCTGCTAAAACTACCTATATAAAAAGCAAAGAAAAAGGTAATATCGAAAATACAAATTGAAAAACTTTTAAATAGTGTAACAAATAAATTTATTGCACATTTTGAATTTTTTATTTCGTAAAACTTACAAATTCAAACTTTCAATTTTTTGCAATAGCTGAGGAAATATTAGAGAAAAAAAATTAAGATCGAAAAGTGATCGGCATTTTAACGGGGATATATACTAAATTATATTTCCTTAAAAACCGGAAACCTTAAAAAATATTAATCATTTGCACGAAATAAACTAGTCCACATGATCCCTAACAATCCCTTCCCGATTCTTTCCCTTTGTTATATTTCTGGAATTAAAGAGTAGATTCAAAAGGAATTCAAAAAGTATTTACTCACTCTTTATTTAATTCTGCAAAATAAATAAATTACAATGAGAAACTTTTGTTTTAAAAGTGTACCGTGTAAAATTAATCTATTGATATCAAGACTCAGTTTTCTTTCTGCGGCTGTGATAATAATTGAGGAGGTTATTAAAAATAGCGCCCCTCCTCCCCCTCTTTTTTTCTTTCACCCATTACATACTTTGATGATGTAACTCAGTTATCAGTCTAGAATTAAAAAAAATTATCTCCTATTTGAAAAACTTTATTTCACGAAGGATTCAAAACTATTAAAAAATAACATATATATATATAAATACTTATTATTATAACTAAATACCCTCACTCCACCCTCTAAAACAATTCTTATTATAATTCATTTTTAATTCAAAATTAAAGTTCTCCTAAAAGAAAAAAAAATAAACATTAAAGAATTAAACAAAATAAACAGCATTAAATACATACTTCCAAAGAGAGATACTGCTTTTAATATTAACATACAATTGGGGTACTTGGACATTCCTTACAAAATTTATCAATAAATGGATTAATATTTCAAAATAATAATATTAGAATGAAAATATTATATGTTTGAAATTAATCTTTTAAAAAAAATTTCACTAGTAAATTTATAAAAATTTTCAAAGTTTCACATCATTTAAATAAAATTTAGGCATTTTTTTTTTAATTTGAAAAGTGAAAACAATTATTTAGATTAAAATAGGTTTCAGAATTTTTATTCAAAAATTTGTTTAATAAATAAGAACAAAGAAAAACTCTTGAAGTTATATATATACATACATTTAAATATGTGTATATATATATATATATATATAATGAGTATGCAGAACTTAGTCTGCAGATTTCAATCAACTATATTTTTGTTTTCCTCCTATTCTGCTTTTTTTTCTGATCATTGCTTTCAAAATTACTTCACACATAAGAAGCTGCTGTATGTTCCTTATTTTGATTTCAATCTGTAAAATTTTTCATTCAATCATACTTTTATTTCTTTTTTATTACTTCATGAAAAATTTCATATTTTTCTGCTTAGCAGCATTGAATAAAATGAGAAAAACTGGCATCTTAAAATATGTACAATTTTTCATTCATTCATATATTTTTATTTCTCTTTTTTATTATTTCACAAAGAAATTCATATTTTTTCACCAAGCAGAATTGTGCAAAATGAAGAACATGACTAGCTAATTAAATACTGGGCTCCATATTAAAATATTTTCTTTTCTATTTGATGTCATTTATAGAATTCTTATGATTTATTACACTATTCTGCATTTTTTATTAGTAATTATGCTATTATAATATATATATTAACCAAAGAAAAAACTGAATAATTAATATTAATCGTAAGATGATGTAACCGTAAGATCTTATTAATATATATAAACTGATAAAAAAATGAGAAAATAGCAATGTTTTCTTCAGCAATTCTGAAAGTGATAGCTTTTCAACACATGGTTTTGAATAAATTCAAAATAAAAATAATTAGTGAAAAGTAATAAATTTAAGCATCAAATATAAAAATAAATGAATATCTAAAAGGTACAACATAGTTAAAACAAGAGGATCGAACAACATATATAATCTTATTACATGAATATTTGTTTCTTGTTAACAACACATGTAAGTGTTATCCTTATTTTACAATTTGAAGGAGTTTAAAACAACATTGAATTTTAACATTCATTTTATAGTTAATGAAGTAATTAAAAGAATTTCCTTAGATTTCAAGTAAAAAATAATGAATAAAAAAACCATTTTTATCCGTCAAAATACTTCTACATTTAAAAGACACAGAACTGTTTTTAAACAGGATTTACTTTGAAATAATCAAAACGTAGAAAAAGAGCAATAGATGAAAATTTAGTAACACTTTAAAAAATGGTTTTAGCCCAGCATAAAAAAAAAAAAATAAGATCTTACTTTGAATAGTTTGTTTAAATGAATATAAAACTTAATAAATAAAATGATAAGATATCAAACTTCTGTTTAAAAAAGTTAAGCAGATTAGAATGAAACAATAAAATTTATGAAACTGAATTTAGTTTCCTTTTTTTCTACAGAATGAAAGGTAATTTACTTTAAATACACTAAATGTTTAATGTAAATACTGGTAAAAAAAGTACTCCAAAAAAATTGAATATAATATAATTTATGCTTCAGTGTTAGCGAAATAAATTATTTCAAACTGAAATAAAAAACTAGATATGGGAAATACACTGATTTTTTTACGTTGCTTTACTCAAACTTAAAATACTTATATAAATATATATATCAGAGTATATTACATCATTTTATATCATAAAAATTAAAATAATTTTAACAATTTGGCCTTTTATAATTAATTAAAAACTAAATTGGTTTTCATATTTTGCTCAAAGGAATTGAAATTTTATGTGTTTGATAAGAAACGAGAATAATGCATGCTGTTATAAAATTTATCATCAAATATGAATATTTTAGCACATTAATAAATATAATTATTTATATTTAACAGTATTAAATATGTCCACACAAGTTACTTACACAAAAAAATCTTCAAAAGTTTAATTTGATATATTTTTAAAAGGTTGTCCAACTAGTTAAATTGTATCGTTTTTCATTGGATTCCACCAGATTTCTTTTTTAAAATACAAATCGCCTTATAACCTTTCGAATGTCTACCAACGATAGGGATCAACACCCTACTCGAACTGATATTTTCAATGCACAACAAACATTATACTTACGCTCCACTGCGAAAAATTGACAACAATGTGGAAGTTAAAGTTAAAGCGAAAGATCTCTGGTGTTGGGATAGTGATCAGCGCCCTCTCTGATACAACTTTTATAATGGACTCCATACAACTGACGTCATAATCACGTGATGATATACAAAACAAATAGCCACGTGTTTGATTCGACTGAGTATTTTGGTGGAATTTTCGGATTTGCATCTACTATGATATAAGAAATAAAACACTGTAGCGTGTTAAATTGCTATAAATTTAATTAATATTAAATTGCTACAATGCAAAAGAAAAATTTGCCTGCAGGTAAGAAAGCTTTTTTCGGTATCCACTAAAGAATAGATAGTTATTTTTCCAAACCACCATCCACCCAAAGAATTTTCAAGAGAAGAAATAAATCTTCAGTATCACATAAATTAAAAGATGTTCCAAAAGAAATTTCGACTGAAATGTGAGTACTTTTTAATTATTTCAATTTCAATATTTTTTTGTTTTTATCAAATACGCTGACGATATTTAAAGTTTTAAAGAGTCTGAAATATTTTCTGAGCATTTCGAATTCGAAGATTTTTAATTTTGCAAACATACACAGATCAGGGTATCACTTCTGTGATCTATTATGAATGCTCTGAATTTGTTAAGTATGTAGTTGATTATCTTTTTTTTTTCAATTCCTACTATTAGTTTACACTCTCTCCATATTTATTCATCTTATTCAAATTTTCAATCGTTAGTAAAATACATTTTTAAAGCACTCGATTGAGCTGAAATTTAAAAACATGATTATTTTGCATGACAATACAGAAATTTAATTTTAATAAATAAAAAGTAATTGATTAAAACTAATTATTCAAATAATTATAAATCCATCCATGTTGGCATAATATTTGGCGACATAGCGACCATTTTGGCGACTTGTGTCCAAAATTATAAAGGTTTTTTCTCATGTTTTAAAACATGAAGTTGAACTGAAATTTTATATACACAATTGTTTTGGATAGCAATGCAAAATTTTAATGATAATTAAGAAAAATTAATTGCCACTTAATGTTTTGATTCTATAATATGTATACACATATTTATATTAATTGCAACTATTTGATAAAAAGTAACTAAAACAAAATTTTTCTTACCTAAGGAGGAGAGAATTGGCTTTTTTTAAATATTACTTGTTTTTGTTACTTTAAGATTATTTTCGACAATTTTACAAGCACTATAGACAAAAATTTGAAACTGAACTGTCTTAATAAAGAAATTTTTGTTCTGTTAAATTTTATTGAAATAAAATCTCAATCTTAAATTTTGCCATCCATTTAGTAGCAATACAGAATACTTTTTAATTTATAGAAATATCTTCATAACTTTGTTTGTTTCATTTCCTAACTGTGTATATAACATTAATATATTATAAGTTTTCTATGCTGAAGTCATTAGAATTTTATTGTACTGAATGTTGATAAATGTGTCGACTTTAAAGCATTTCAATTTTGCAGATATGAAAAAACAAACCAGGGTACTACTCCTGTGACCTATTTTAATTGTTTTTAAACTGATGAGTAAATATGCAGTTGATCTTGCCTACATTTTTTTCTTTTATCCCTTTGTATAATTATTTTCACTAATTTAACAAGCATGATATATAAAAATTTGAAACTGAATTGGCTCAGCAAAGTCATTGTTTTGTAATTTTCAGAACAATACACTTACAAATACAAGTAAATGAACAAAGTTCATATGTACTTTAAAAACTATGCATCCATAAATGTATAATGCTTGCTATATGGTGAAGAACGTACAATATATATTTTAATAATTTGTGGGATTCATATTTCATTATTTTTTCAGAAATCAGGGAATAAATCAGTTTAGTACTAAAGAGTATGATCATTTAGAAATTGAGAAGCAAGTATCTATCTATATTCTTAAAATACTGATTGCATTAACTTTTCCCAATATTAAAAAAACAGTTATAATAAAAGAAAATTCCTACTTATCAATTTTACTATACTACAACTGACATTTTAAATTTCATGTTATTTTTATTTTACATCCTTATAAGCTTAAAATTCATGAGTAGTTACATATACATGCATAATTATGTAAAAAATTTTAAAAAAATTCTTTTAATACGGGGATAGCGAACGTTACGTTAGCCAGCACTTTCCATTCCTTCCTGGATAAGCTTGCCTTTTCAAAACAAAATAGAAGCAGAAGGGTATTATACAGAAAAATAAAAAATTCATTGCAAATAACAGTAAGTGATTTGCATATGAAAACCTTAACAGAGGGTTTCATTGCAAGAGATTTTTTTAGTGTATTCAATGTTTTAAATATTGAAAATACCTTAATGTCCACCCAAAATAATATTTTGCAACCCATTGATATGTTTTTGGTAAAATTAAGGACAGGTATGTCCAACACATGCACAATGGAACATATATTTGGTTAATCTAAATTTTACTTTTTTTACACATCTTCACAGAAATTAACGAGAGGTACTTCAGTATTTATCTAAAATTAGGATGCAAAAATCTGATATGTAACCATATATGTCGTATTAAAAACATGTATACATACGTATAAATCAAAAATTTGTTTTACTTAATAATTTTAGAATATTACAGGGAAAAAGAAAAAACATTTTCGAGAAGCATTCACTATAGAAATGGAAAAATATTTTAATTTACTACAGCTTCATTAATGTTTACACTTGATGATGAGTCAAGTACCATTTTTTAACATTAGAAGTCAACATTATCATTTAACATATGTAAAATTATATGCAAAAAAATTATGCAACATTTTGAAAGCCTACTCCCTGCGCTATTTTAGGTAAAAGATATGATTTATCGAGAATTGAATTCCAAATATGCTAATAAATTAAGGCATTAAAATTTTTTAATAAAAATGTGTGTATAATAGAATATGTTTATGTCCATATATGGATTATAAAAGTCCTGCTTACTCTTACATGATCAAAATTTTTAAAAAGTCATTTTTGAATCCATAATTCTTTTACAAAAAAAAATTAATAATAATAATTGTTATACATTTGTGGTATCTATTAGCAGAACATTTGTTTTTCAGAGTTTGACTGTGGTATAAACCTATCACAGAGATGTACAAATTTTTTTACTATGTATTGCAAATAAGCATTTATAGGTATTTGCACACTTTGTTGAAGATTTATCATTATAGATCAAATTTGCTTTATATCATTAGATTTATATTTACATAAATATTAAAGTCTAAAAGACATGTATATTGATATTATCCTGCTTATAAGTCCTGAATAAATTTGTTACATTGAGTTATTTACAAATATTGACCCAAGAAGAGTACTTGCATCAATTGTATATTTATTCAGAATTAGGATCATGAAATCAAATATGGCTTTATGTATAGACATTTGATTCTGTGGGATGTTGTTGCAATATACAGCCAATAACTGGAACTGTTCCTGCTCATAGGCATCATAGCTCATGAATGCAGTAATAATAATAATATTTTTTAAAGTTCTTGATGCGTTTTTGTTTGGCAAAATTATTTGGCAGTTTAACACATAAGTTCAAAATTTTTAAATGGTATGAGTACTGATTGAGCATTTCTTAGACAAAACTTTGAAGAAATTTAATATTTTGCTCAAGTATAATTTAGGAAACTGAAAAGTTTCTTGAAATTTCGGATTTTCCTGGTAAACTAATGCTATAATTAGTTAATTACCTTGCTTATAAGTAGTAGAAACTGTGATTTTGATTAGAATGGAACTCAATTTATTCATGATAAACTTTAGTAACTTGTTGATGTATAATAATGATTTTAATCTTTAATAATATATTTTCACACGTTTAACTTCAGAGTGTGAGAATTTTGTATCTTTCATCCCCCCCCCTCTCTCTCTGATGTTTTTTTATCTTCCCCTTTTTTTAAGTGTGAATATAAATATTTATAAAAAGATACTTTAGATACATATTAGTGATAACAAAATAATGAAATGTCAATACATTTCTCCAAAAAAGTTTTTAGTTTGCATGCACTACACATACAATACCTGGTCAAGATGCATAACCAGTAGAAATTGTGAATGGAAATTTTATGCAACTATTCATTTTTATATATATTGTATTGAATTTTTTCTTTTTTACAATTCATTGTGTTGTAAAAATAAAATTTATTTTCATCATGGATAAATATTTATTATTATTCAAAAACTTTCATATTAAGTCGATCCAATATGCTAATTTCTATTTTACAAGTTTAACTTATATTTTGGAGCCATCTATTGTTTATAGATAAATTATACTATTTTTATAAATTATATGTAATTCAATAAGATGAAAAATACATTTAAAACTGAAGATAATTAAATTGAATTTTTTAAAATATTTGCGCCTTTTCTGATGAAACATTCCCTTAATATTGTATAATAATTTTTAAAAAGTAAATCAAAATGTTATAGGCACTTTACACAAAGGCAAGTTTAAAAAAGTATTGAATTTGTTTTTAAAAATTGAGAATCTTCTGTACCCAGTGCTCGAAATGAGCTTAAACCAGCACTCTTTGAAACACAAAGTATTTATGTATAAAATAATGATACTAACTTTAGCTATAAAAATCACCAGGTTTGTAAAAAAAAATATTCAGTTTTAAATTGGGGCACAGTTTAGCAAGTTTGAGTTTTATTGCACAACTTTAAAGTAATAAAATATAGTACGACAATATATTATCATGTAGTTAAGTACATCATGGGAATATTCAGTTTTAGCTGCAATACCTGAATTCAGAAGTCTAATTGCAGTATTAACTGAGGGTGATTTTTAGATACATCATTTTCAGTAGTGTCCATCTCTTCGAAATATTGTTTCTCACAGCAACCTGAGAATGTTTGGGCCCAAAAAAAAAGAATTAATGATAAAGCTTCCAAGCTATATAAACTATTTTTAAAACAAAAATTAGCCTTGAAAATAATCTTAATTAAGACTATGAGAACTCAAAACATTATCAAGCAGAAATGCTTTTAGTAATGAGAACTGAAATAATTAACCATTTCACACTGCAAGAGTTGATTAGGCTCAAAAATATTTTTAATTCAATTTAAGAGTGGAAAACTGCTTTAAAATGGAACTGAAACCAAAACCTAAGCTCTTCAAATATCTTTAAAACTAATTTATTATCAAATCTAAAATTTGGTGGCAAGCTTCTCAATATGGGCCATAAGAAAATGTCAAAATTGTTTTTGAAATGTTTAGCCCATTGTGTGGCCTTAAAATAGTATGATTTGTACCAATCCATTATGAAACTTTTAAAGATATGTTGTAAAATAATAACATTTAGCACTTTTATAGTCTTAATAATTATCACCTACAAATTTTGAATTTTTTTTTATAAATCATTGTTTCCATGAAAAAAAAAACGAATCATACTAAAATATGGGATTAATTTTAGAAATTGTTTAAAGTATGCTAAATTATTTTCATGAAAATTTTTACATTTTGGAGCATACAAAGTTTTTGTTAGCTAGTTTAAATTAGTAATTAAAATTATTTAACTTGCATCATTTATCAACATTTAACTTTAATATTACTTGATTTTATACAAATGAAGCATGTGAAAATTTTATATTTTTAACTAAGAAATTCATTGCAATTTAAAAAATGCATTTTCCTATTCTTTTGAAAGACTATCAGTGACATTGCTTCATTACACATTTATGAAGAGTATTTTTTACTAAGATGTATTCCAAAAGAGTATTTTTTTATCAGTTTCAATCTTTATTTGCATTAATATGGATATATAAAATTGAAACATTGTTATTGTATATTAATTTTTTTAACAACTGTTCTATAAAAATTCCCAAGACATAGCAAGATTTTTCGAAATATATGATGAATCTATAATGAAATAACACATTTGCCAGCTTTGATTGTCTGACTTTACTTAGTAATTATCATTTACAAAGGTTTGAAATTTCTTTTAGAAATTTCCCTTTAGACTGTCTTCGAAGTTTAAAAAAGAAAATACTCTTACACTATTAAGTTAAAGAAAGGAATCATGTTAATACATAATTCTTAGAAATAATGATTAAATTTTATTGGATTATTCTTTATTACAAATTATTTCTTATGAGTTATTGAATTGCATATAAATTGTCTAATTGATTGTAAAGCAATCAAATATTTCCTTAAAATTTTAAAAAATAAGAGAATTATTAACATTAAAAACTTTGATGTCCTAATAATAATACTGAAATGAATTTTCAAGAATCGCAAAAAGGAAACTTTATATGAAAAGAAAATAACAGTTAAATTCACAAGCTTTTTTGTAATTACAAGATGTTTCTATGTAAAAAAATATAATCAATGTCACAAATTCGGTAAGAAATAAATACCTGCGCTTACAAAGAAAGGGTCAGGAGCAATGAAAACTTAAAACAATCCTTAGAAACGCCACAACGCTAGAATTCACAAAATCCCAGGAGGTCTTCACAGCACTCAGACACAACTAACAGTGTCTAGAAATACAAATAGGCAATATATTCAGGTAACTGTTATACATTTACATGGAATCTCTATTATCCAATCATCATAATAAGTTGATTAACAGTCTTTGGTCAGATTCAACATCCGAAGTATTAACTAATCGCTCTTGCTGACAGAAGACATAACAATCTTCTGTTTTGGCGAGCCACTCCCTATTTACAGTCTGCACGAATTTTTCTCGGAAAAACTCACTTACATGATGAATCGCGATATTAGTAGATTTATCCAATTTCAAGAAGCAATTTGTTCAAAAGAGCGTTGCATAATTTTTTAATCGTAATATGGCTGGCCCTAATAAATAAATAATTACTAAACTTAAAAGTATACAAAAATTCGAAGCCAAAGGATAAAAGTATAAACTAAACTTAAATCTAATACTATAAACTAAAACTATATATATATATATATATTTGGTCACAATACAAAAACTAAAAGAGTAGAAAATATATTAAAACTATTTTAATGTTCTAAAAAGAATATAAAATAATAATGTTTGCAAATTCGAAAGTTAGCGCGCAACCACAAGTGTCATACGATCAACTGTTATTTGTTTACATGATCGCATGTTGTTAATCACGTGATGAATCTAGTGATGAATCGACCCCATTAAATTATTTAATAAAATGCATAATGTTTCCTTAATTTTTAAAATTATTTTATATTTACATTCACATTACATTAGTTAATTTTTAAAAAGTCTTTTAATACAACTTAAAAGTTGAAAAAACTTTTAAATCATTTTCTCTCTCTAGATAAAAAAAAATTAGACTCTAATGATTGATTTGAAAATACATCCACCAAAATTTGGATATTTCAGATTCTTACTTCATTGGAAGAGAGTTAGAATTAGAAAGTTCATCATTTTCAGTCAAAATTTGCTTAAAATGTAGTAGGGATGGGCTTCACAAAAAGAGAAAGTATACTGCTCTACTTTTTAAAGACTGCGATAATCATAGAAGAAATGTAATATGACTCTGCCAGCGAACCATAGCTGTAAAAATAGAAGTATTAGATGTACAGTGAGCAGACGGATAATATTTTAAGGATGACTTCTGAATATACTGGAAACATAATGGACACTTCAGCACAATAAAATCATATTATTTAGTTAGAGTTTAAAGTACCCTTACAAATCAAGTATGAAGTTTAGCAGCGTCAGAAATAGTCTAGTAATTTTTAAAATTATAAAAAACACATTTATCCATGTTTCCAGAATTTTTTTTTTTGACGCCTTGTTTTGCAAGCTTTAGCATATTACCTGCAGATGACGCCACATGTTTGCATACAACTTAACAGAATTCCAACATTTCGAAAGAAAGTCTTAATAAGATATGGCTAAAAACACATTTATAATGCATCAATTTACAATGTCGTTTTTATCACTTGTTTGTGGTTTAAAATTACGAGATATATCACCAATAGTCTTCGTATTGTTTCACAGTGCAAAATAAATTAAAATCAAAGCAATTCAAATCACTTCGTATTCTATTTTCCCAGTACCGCAGACATACATCTCAAAATGCTTACGGTTAAAATAAAAAAAACCGAGGATGATTAATTTATTGTATATTAATGTCGGACTGAGAAACTATTCCAAGGTTTTTAATGACGGACCTTGTAATTTTAATCCTCTGTCAAATGACGAGAATGAAATCTAGATGACACCTCAATCTCCCCACTTTCCCAATATGCCAATGCAAAGACCTTAAGCGCCGCCCATCCGGTATAGTGGTCAGTGAAGCTGACTGCGGTGCCGCAGGGACTGGGTTCGAATCCCGGTGAAGGCATGGATGTTTGTGTTGTAATCCTTTCTCTTCTGTCTGTGTTGTTTACCCCCGTGTTATACGTTCGGTAAAGCACGGGGAAAAAAAAGACTTTAAGCCTTGACAAATTTAACGTGTGCATCAGCTTCTCTATACGGTGGATCTTTAACAACACCAGAATTTGAGCCCACGACCCGATAGAAACATTGCTGGTTGCGAGTTCGAGACCAAGGCCACGTGGCTAAGGTGGTCATAAAGAATGAAGGATTGTAGTAAATCACAAAAATTCTACCAATAATTTCGCAGAGTCAATAAAAATTTCACAGAAAATATCTGATGGGACTAATGATTATATTTGAGTCCACGAAGATTGTATCCACTATATTAGAAGGACTTTACCACCCTAAATTTTTTTGGGATCTATGGGAACGTCCACGCCTAGTTGAGAAGGGAAAGTTCCCTGGATATATTAATGACAATAGCACAATTTGAAGAAAATTGGAGAATTTAATTTTTAACTTATTCAAAAAAATAAATTGCGCTATAATATTAATACCGTTATTTTTAAAATATTTATTATTATTAATTAAAAATTTTTTTTAAAAGCAAGAGAGTTGAAATGTTTTACATTACTGGAATGGCATTCTATGCAGCTTGAGATTTTCATGGAGAAATCGCAATACGTAGCTACAGGCTGAAGTCGTATTTTCTGTGATACATATCTTGTCTTCTGTAAAAATTTTCAACTTTTAAAAAAGAAAATGCCACCCAAAGGTAATATTCATAATCTTTTGATTTTCAACATTAATATTTTTTACTATAGCGTTTGCCCTAAAAAGAGTATAGTGTTAGCCTGTTTAGGAAATTGCTGAAGTCTTAATATTACCTAATATATAATGTGAATTCGTTTACTCAAATACTTAATGTAACGTTAATGAAAACTAAAACAACAATGATTACAGTTTTTAAACCTTCGCCATCATTAACTTCTACTTCATTGTAATTTTATGTAGTACAAATCTACAAGAATGTGAAATGGTGTTTAAAGAATACGTGATGGGAAACGTAAAAATATTATTTAGTATAAAACTTTCTAAAATTTATTACGTATGGCTTATAAAGTATATATTCTCTTGTTAATAGTTAATTTTAGTATATATAACTTTTTCTAACACAGTATGAGTATATAATTTTATTTTCATATGCACATGCCAGCATATTTGCTATTTTATGTGCAATATAACTTATTGTCAGTAGATAATAGACAAATCAGTGCTTCTAAATTATCACCTTTTCTTTAATGTTATTTATAAATTTCAGTTTAAAATATCACAAGCTAAGAAATTTCTTACAAATAATGCAAAATAACAAATGATTATATATGGTGGTGCTTGTGTAGAATTACAAATACTTTTCCATCTGTGAAGTATTTCATAAAATTTTCTATATTTTTAAAATAGAGCCACACTTTTCAAAAATAATTTGTGAATAAAATTTTGTTATTTTATTCTTTG
>BMAO01013090.1:0-47207 GCA_019973975.1 Trichonephila clavata | reverse complement strand
TTATTTATTTATTAATTTTTTGTAAAAAAAGGTGTTAATTATTGGATGAGCTTTCGGCAAAAATTGTTAAAATTATGAAGATGCCGTTCGAAAGGAGGAAAGAATCCGCATGATGTAAAAAGGTACGTGGTTTGGCAAAAGCCGTACAGTAATTTTAGAATATGCTTGTCTTTTAAGAAGCTAAATCATTCAGTTTTTGTTCATAAGGTTTTAAAAGTTTAAATATTCTCCTTCGAACATCGATTTATTCTTAGAATTTTTTTTTCTATTTTTCAACAGTGAAAAGAAATTTCCCTTTTTGTTCGGATATCCGTCTTTTTTTTTTAGGATATCCTTAATTTTCTGCTTTTAAGCTAAATCTTTCATTGATTGTTCTTATTTATTTTTTAGACTGTCTTAATTTCTACTTTTCAGCAGTTAAAAAAGAAATTTCGATTTTTATCGTTCCGATATCCGTCTTTTTTTTTTTTCTTCCGCTTTTAGAAGCTGTCTTTCATTTTTGTTCTGAGCGTCTAACAAATTTTTTTCCTCATGGAACTTCGATTCCTTCTTTAGTAATGTTCTTAAATCCATACTTTTCAAAAGTTAAAAAAAAGAATTTTTCGTTTTTGATCTTTAGATTTAAATTTTTACTTATTAGAATGCTCTTCATTTCGATTTTTAGAAGCCGATTTTGCTGAATTTGCCTTTTTAACGTCTGTAAAATTTCTCTTTCTATTTCCTTTTTTTTTCCGGAATGTTTTCCCTTTCCTACTTTTGAAAAGTTTAAAAATACCTATTATTTTCAGAAGCTCGGTATTTTCTTAAAGCTCTAATGTTTTCCATTTTTGCTCCTTCGGACAAAACGCCATGTTTTTACCAGTTAGCCTGAACTCGACTTTGAAAACGCGCTTGGCGCCATGTTGGCGCGACTTGAAAAAAAATCTTTGCCAAGGGGTGGGCTATAATAGGAATTTACCTGAGTGCTATATCTAAGTGAATCAAGAACTATAAACAATACACCGCTAACCACTAGTCGAAGCAGAGGAATACCTATTAGAAATAAATTACAATATAAACAAAAATTATGTAAGAAAGTTGTTAAGATTATTTCCTAACAAATATATACACTAGAATAATGCAAGAAATACAATGATATCACATATTTTAATTAGATAAAATTAAAGATAAAGACGTCAACAATTGCGTATACGGTTCTACCACGGTAATGCAAAGCACATGCAATTGTTGCCCAGTTTGTCACGTGATTCACGCTTGCGTCTGTCTGGTGTGAATTTCGTCCATAGCGCGTAACGCAGACTTTTTCTAGCAAGTGTATATATTGAAAAACAATTTATGTGGATGCAACCTACAGATTACACTTGACATACACGTTTGAAAATATTCTGTTTTAAAAGTATGCAATAGTTGCTTTAAAATAGGAATCGAAATTATGAATTTATTTAGGCATTATTTCATTTGAACGGAGCATTTGTAGTAATTCCATAACACACTTTCTATGAAATAAACACATATATGCTTCAAGCCTCCCCAAAAAATTCTGACATTTTTTTCCATGCTGAAAGAAACTGTCATGGACGGATGGAAAAATAGTTTTTCAAAAAATGAACTCTGGCAGGTCAAATTTACTATTTCCAGAAGAATGGCATTACATGAATGTATTTTAGGAAAATGTAACCTTTGTGCATTAATTCAATGTTACTGAAACAAGATAAAAATATTTTAAAAATCATTATGTTCCTACCTCGATTTCTTTAGTCTCCCTTTTACATTTGTTTTCTGCTGGAGTGCATCATCCATATTCTTTTTTCTGTAAAAGAAGTTACATCAATATAATTTATGTTTTCATTTCTCACTTTTGTACAAATACTTTAATATACCACACAAATATGACATTAAATTAGATTTTTGATCAATTTTATGTATTAATTATGTTTAATATTTGTAATTTCATTACCTCAGAAGTTAATATCCTACAGATGTAAGCAAAACTCAAGTTAAATAACACATTTTACCATTTTGATGTAGATTGTCTTCAGTTTTTTTCCCAGAGAAAAAATGTTAAGTACTTACATAATACTTTACTAATGAACTTTGCTATTCTCTGTAAACTCTAAATAAACAAAAATAAGTTTCGGTTGACTAACATTCTAAATAAGGATTGAAAACATTTCCTTGAAGACTTGCATTTTGTAAAGTATCCTAAAACCCACAGAGAGGGAGAGGATGTTTGCTTGAATAAAACATAGGTGTGGAAGTTGATTTCATATTTGAACAAAAATTTAGAGAAAGCTTGAGTTGGACATGTTTTGTTTTTCTTTCAATTCGATAGTGCAGTCGTACTGCGCAATATTTAGCTATTTATCTTCAAATTGCACCTCATGAAAGCTTCAGCAGATGGCTGCGGTGTTTGAAATCGGCGGTAATACGTGACGTCATGTACATGTGATCCGGATGTCAGATGAATGCAGCCATCCCATTGCGTGATTATTTCCATCGTAATTTCCGGTCGAGTCTCAACACAATCGTTCCGAGATTATTCTTCAAACCTTCTCCCCCTTGCTTCTCTTGTGATGCGTTTCCGGCTCCAATTTATTATCCCAGCATGGAGACGCTGTAACGTCTCTCTTTCGCACTTAAACGTACAAGTTTTTTCTCTTTCTCTTGCCGATGAGTTGGGATTTTGAAAATTCATCGCATGAAAGTAAACAAGAAAATATGAAATAATAACCATTGTAAACGGATTCAACAGAGAGTCGTTCATATCGGCCTTTCGAGATGTACACTGCCCAAATACTTTTAAAAAATAAATAAAATTCACCTGAAATACTTAATTTCACCTGCAGAAAGGAATGAAGGTTAAGCAGAGTTTTCGAGTTAAAATCAGGTTTTTCTATTAAAAATTATGTAAAAGAATATTTGTGGCTCTATCTCATGGAAATATGTACATATGCGTTTCTTGGCTTTAAATATAAGTTTTAGGGTAAAAAAAATAATAATTGCTCTCTGAATAATTGTTATCAAAAATATTTTCTTAAAGGGCTCGATAACGATTCTTAGCGACTTTTCTTTCCAGTTAGATGTAGTTGTTGTTATTTCTAATGCACCTGTCTCATGTTGCCATATCGAAGCCCGTGAAATTCATCGTGATAAAGGGCTAGATGTACGCCTGTCGTTAGCCGTAGCTTTGAGCAATGCAGGTGACTGTACCATTTGGCTAGGTTCAACCCGAATTTTGAGGGAGAGCACACTAGGGGGATTAGAGGACTTCCATTCCTTCCAAACCTCAGAGAGGGTCATGGCTGGACGGTTATTAAGATTACCCCCATGCCGCAGAGACAATTTGCATTGACAAACATCCATGCCTTCTCCGGGAATCAAACCCAGGTCCAGTGCCACAGCAGTCAGCCTCACTCACCTAAATACCAGATGGACTGCTCATATTGTAATGGATCGTCTGCCAGAAAATATCAAAAAATTTTTAAGCTTTTTAATCTCAAGACATAACATGTACGAATATTTTGAAATTTAAAATAAATGCAATGTTCTAAAAGCAAGAAAACAAAGGTTTTATCACTATTTATTGTAATGTTAGATAAATATTTTAGAAATTAAAGGTCTGCGTTGATTAAGAGTCCACATAAAACGTTATGGCCGACTGTAACTTTCGTTACGATTGGTATTTTGCCTGAAACAGAACATTAACATATATGTTTCAATTAAACGCTCTTTCGATTTCACATAACAGCAATGACTTGCTTAGAGTTCAAAAGTCTACAATAAGCAGATGCTCTTTGTTTTAGTAACAGCCCTTTCACAAACATTTTGCATAACTAAACTGGATTTCGGGGCTGAAATCCTTTAAGAATCATTAATTTTTTTAAAAAATTGTCTTTTCTACTTGCAACAAAATAGGATGACTTTTACAAAATCAGTCTAATCACTAGGCACATGAAATGAAGATAGTTGTATAATTTGATTTCGCTTAGAATAAATTATTTTCATTCGTGGTGCAGAAATATTTGATTTCCCTCGTGTGTGGCTCGATTTATAATCGAACTAAGAAGTAAAATCATAAAAACTTCCGGTTTATATAATATTCAAAGACAGTGAAAAAGCGCGAAAAAATAAATCGTGGTTTCCAGAGTAAAAATTTTCGCAGAATATATAGACTCCAATGGACAAATATTTGCTCTAAAATAAACGGAACTGTATGCAATCTATACGAATGCACTTGTTTCGAATGGCATCCCTCCCAACCATCAGCATCAAGTGAATGACGTCTTTTTTGTTGCGGTTCTGTTCTTACTTTAGATGTGCTTAAATCGTATTGTTGTAACGTTGTGTATTGCTATTGCCCGTCAAAATGCTTTATGTGTCACATCCTTGACTATTCAGTATTCGCAGATTATTACACCGAAACTTGACGTCGGTAGATGTCAGCCCTGCAATAATATTTTAAAGAATTGTGCTGCTGTGAGTTTAAGCTTCAGCACTATTGTTATTACAACTCTAGTAGACAACGCTAAAATCGAGAGGTACATTAACAGACCTCGCACGGCTCCCTTAACACCACTTTACTGATTACTCTCACACACAACAACTGTGGAATTCTCATTGGAAACCTCTACAACAAAACCCCAGTTTGAAACTAGACAACCGCACATATCTCGTCCTTGAATAGTGTAGCTTCTGATGATCCCTTCACTCTCCACATCTTTGAGTTATGTGTTAAATATTGAGTTTGCATTTTAATTTTACTCATACGTGCGTAATTTCATTCCATGTAGTTTGCCACCAACCCCAATCTAATTATTTTTGACTTTATAACTATTAATTTCTTTCCACAGGTAAACGGTTTAAAATCGACCAACTGGAATCAATCATCACTTGGTTCTCCGCAACATAATGAGAAATCCTAATACTCACAAATCAGACGAAGCTGTCAAGAATTTCAGCACCATAATTTCAAACGGTCATTCCATTGCTACAACCAAACGAATTCACACCTTGCTCTCCCCCAAAATATTTCAGAGCTCATGAAGGCAAAACATAAGTTCAGAAAACCCATCCCCATGTAAAAGAGAAATAAATGCTCTCATTAGATGGATCGGAAGCGAAATCCACACGCATAAAAACAAGTCCTGGATTCATGTTTAAAAAAAAACTTGCATTGTAATTTATATAGAAAATCAATTCGCACACCTCTTCCCGATTTCCGATCCAGGAGGAATGGCTTATTCTGTCTTGAAGACAAAGAGAATTCGAAACACAATTCAGGAAATTCAGGACCCTATAGTGGTGAAAAGATCGAAGACTCCGTTTAAAACGTACGATACTTCTCCATTTATATAGCTGAAAATTATAATCACGATGAGAAAAGGCAAACCATCTAAAACAAAAGGAAAAGAAAAAACCGTTATAATTACAAACGTGAATTTCCTTCTGCACGTCATTATACTTCGAAGGTTGTAAATCCTTTTGCAATTCGCAGTTAAAACGACGCATTCTCAGACGTTCATGTAACAACACTATCTTGCTTTTTATTTCTTTTCTTCTCAGAGACATGTCTGATGTGGATAAATCTTTAAAAACTTCCTTTCTCTGAATGAGTTAATAAGAAAAATATCTAACATCCTTTTGAATGGAATAAAAAAAAATGCGAATAAAAGGAATGCGGAAAATGAAAATGGATCCGATTGCGAACCCTGGAAATAACTGAAATATTTCAGAGTTTGTGAATAAAAAAATCCCTACACAGAAAATTTTGGAAATCGAAATCGAATGTTTCTTTTCGAGGTATTAATTCCAAGTAAATTTAAACTCCATGAATTTTGGAAGGTTTTTTTTTAACCTCTTTTTCCTTTTTTAGACATTCATTGCTCAACTATTCGATCTTAAAATAAAAACAGCTTCAGAAATGTACTGCCATAACTTGTGTAACATTTTCTGAAAGTATAACAAAAAAATTAAAATTTTAAAAACGACTAAATTGATAATTTTTTAGAACTCCTCTCAAAAATTTTGTAAAAGAAATCGGGTTTTTTAAATCAGTAAGTGGAGGAAAATAAATAGAATGCTGTCCTATCATTTATAAAAAATCGTAATTGATATCTATATTTGAGAATGTAATTCTCGTTGAAAAGCAGTTAGCATTTAAAAAAAATTGATAATGACATTGCAAATTGGAATAAGTTAAAACGGCAATTTTATTCTAAGAAATGAAAATGCAACAATCAACTCCATACAAAATTTAAAAATGGAAGGGAGAAATTAAAATTTTTCAACTACATTATAGTTATAAAATTGCCAACCATATCCTATAGAAAAAGTATCCCATTCATGGTATAATTTTATAAAAATATTTATATAACTTGATCTCTTACCTGAAATTTATAGTCACATCAAAAATACAAGAATAGTTTTCTCAATAATTATCCGTAGACTAACTTACAAAATACAATGACAAGGTTAATGCGATCGTAGAACCGTTCACTCGAAACATAAGTAAATGATTAAGAAAGGTTAAATTCTCTGTAGCTATTTCTGTTACTAAACCAGAAGAATCCGAAAACGATTTCCTTTCATAAAAATGCTGCGTAAAATAATAAATTATTCTTGAGCAGAAATCGAATGAAATGGTCAATACAGGAAATATTAAACGACTAGAAATTAATTAAATTCGAATTGCTTTTGTTGTTTCAATAAACTCTATTTAAAAAATATATATTATACGCTGAAACGAATCGATACTGTTAATCGTCATCGGTCGTTATAAAATGTGATCGAGTACATTTAACATCGTCTGCACTTTTGTTTAAATAAGCATTTGTTGTCCAAATATTATTCAGATTAATATTCCATTGCAAACAAACACTTTTATTTTGCTTTTTAGAAAGAGAAAATTGTGCAAGGAAAATATTTCCGAAATAGGACACGAAAAAAAAAAAAAATAGATTTATAATTCGGAAAACCAATTATTTCAACGACTATTCAAGTGGACGTAAGGAAATAAAACATTTTTCATTATCATTCCATCAGTTCCAAAATAAAAATTTATAAAAAAATTTCATGTGAAGCAATTTTAAAAAGACAACTCTGTATTCATATGCACAGAGATTGGACATTTGGATTTTCACACACACATCAGTACATATAAAATGATACAAAAGTATTTTTATTTTAGCATTAATATGATTTTATCTGTGAAAGCAATATACATTTCTATGGATGATTTATTTTTATTAATATGATTTTACAAAAAAAAAAAAATTATTATTCCATAAAACTGCAGTTTTTTTCCCCGAATGCATTAAAAATATATACATAAGGGGAAAAAGAGGAGGGGGGTCTGTGTGACTTGACCATTGGTCAAAAAGAAAATTTGGAACAATACTAGTTAAGAATCTTGTTCTTAGAAAATACCATCCGGTGTAAAAACTATTTATATGGTCTGGATATTTAAATTAACAATAAACAAAGTATCAAGAAATCGCTTTCATAAGTTATTGCTGGACCTTTTTCAACACACGCAAATCGAAAAAAAAAATTTTTTTTAAGAAAAATATTTCATTGCAATATATTTTATTTATTTATTTATTATTACCTACTTTTATTTGTACAGAAAATAGGCAATGAGAAAAAGAACTGTTGCAAAGCAACCCAACCAATGGTATTCAAACAGGAACTTTGAATAAGTTTAAGAAACTAGTCAAATTGAATGACCTTAATAAAATATGGATTATATTTAAGTTCTAACTGTTCATATCCAGTTATGAATGTTTTTTAAACTAACTTGTAGATAAACTCAGAACTTTTTTGCGAATCATTTTATAAATCATTTTCTATCTAATCTAGAACACCTCGCTTGATACAATTTAGTATACAAGATACAAATCCGAAATGTTAAAATAACCGTTTCAATATTCATATGTTTTGTGAAACAGTACGTAATGAATTAATATTTAACAGATCAGCACAACGATAGGAATGACTTTCACATTTACAATGTCAAAAGGTTAATTTGATTTAAAACGTTCATAGGAAAACTAAGGCACACCCAATAGGATAGGAAAACAATGATTACATTCAGAAGCTCTAACAAAGTGTAAGACATTCTCAGATAGAATTTTGTTGCATAATATAATACATTAGCAAATTCTATGCACAAAACAAGGTTAAAAAAATTTTCAAGTAATAAAAGTGATTAATTCAAAATCATTAGAGTGAGTGAGAGAATATTAACGTCCCACTGTTTAGCTACACGAGAGCTTTTGGGGACGGTCCGCGTAATTTTGAACCATGGTCAAGTGACGCGGACGATACCTGAGCTGGCACCCCCTCTCCTAACTACCACACCACACTATAGGGAGGACGTTTAAGCTCTCGACAGATTTACGTGCATCTCCCCCCTACATGGCGGGTCTTCAGTGGTACTAGGATCGAACTCGTGACATGCTAGCCACAATCCGATGCCTAGACCACTCGGCTACCGCGGCCATTCAAAATCATTAGAAGAAATCGATTAACTATATTCTGGGATTTCAACGCACAACACAGCTCGATGGCTCAGTTGCGGTCAAGCTCTGAATTGTTTCCTCAGTTTACTAGGCGACATAAAAATATTTTAATTGAAAAACAATATCTTTGACGAATTTTCACAAATCGATTGGTTAATTCGAATTCACGTTTATATATGACCATTCAGCATTGATGTCACTGTTTTTCTAATGTATGAAAACATTACAAAATCTTTTTGACAAACTTGACATTTTTCATTTAAGATTTGGAGATGAAATCAATGACATAGTTTTCTCAACGGCAAAAGAAAAAAACCAGATATCAATCATTGGCATGGCCAAGTAATTTTAGCGCGTTTTTCACATGTTGTATTTTACAATAATGCAACTAATGAACTTTTTACTAACAGAAAGTAGTGTACTGTACCACTCTTCTAAATGTACTACTATTTAGCTGAAAAGAAAGAATGACACAAATCTGTATCAGCACTACAAAAAAGCAAACTAGCGAAATTCAGGAAAATTTGTAGGAAAATTCGGGAAAACTATGGGAAAATTTAAATATGATTCGGCTCATCTAGGGCACAAATGCGACCAAATGCCGAAAACCCGAGGTCAATTGGTTGCTTATTGACTGAGAAAAAGGTACGACAAAATATGGAATGAAGGCGAAGACGAAATTTGCGTCCTAATAGCGCTTTTGTTCCACTACGTGAAAAACGCGCTAAAAACCGTTCAAAACGCAATAATTTTATCAAGCATACACATATTTGTTATTTACTTCCATTTCTTACTAGCACTGATTGGCAACGGATCTCGTAATTTTAAATCGCGGTCAATGACAAATAGGACACCTGAGCTAGCACCTTACTTTACTCATATTTATAATTAGATTTAGGAACAAAGAATTTTTCTGGTAATATTTGTGCTTTTCTTTATTTATCGTTCCATAAAATATTCAGTGCAAGGTATCATCTGGCGTGGTAATTCATGTTATTAGTAATTAAAAACTATTTCTAGACGCCGACCTTTATTTTTTTCTGTTTATTTGCAAAAACTAAAATTTTTTGAAAATTTAAAAAAAATTAAAGTTAAAAAAAGTTTACTATCATATTTTCTTTGCTAACATATCTCTCTCTCCTGTTTTAAGTGAGCTAGTACCCACGAATTAATATTAAAAAAATGAGTAAAATTTGATCCATTTCGCAGAAAAAAAAAGAAAAAGGAACGAGTCTCCCCCTCTCTCTTACTGTAGTCGCATATGATGCGTATAACATCTGACATGTTATCGTGGTAAATACGCAATAGTAATTTAAATCCTGAAAAAATGAATCGGGTATGATTGGAAATAATTTTCTATCGAATAATTATATCTTTATTAAAATTTTATTTAATTAACCCAAGGAGTATTGCAAATTTTTTTTTATCAAAAATAGTTATTTTTGTTCAATTTGTGGGAAAGCGGAAACACACGCACACAATAGGATTATGATAACTAAAATATGACCCAAACACTTGTGATTTCAAAGTTCAAAGTATTTAATAAACTGTTGAAAAACAGCGTTAATAACAGTACAACTGTGAGTTGTCGAAACATTTCGATTTGTGTTGATTTCGAGCTTGTGAGTTCATCATTCAAAAAAACTATGAGTGGACAATCGTTAAGTTTCCTGACTGACAAATAGATTTGGTAAAGCAGTAGTTGGGTAGGCCGTTGATGTTTGTGAGAGGAATTGTGTTCGTTGAACGTATTCTACTCTGGATTTACCCGTCTCTGTAAATCACAAAATCATGAAAATTTAATTAGCTTGGTAAATGTTTAAATATTAGAAATATTAGAGAATATCAAAATTACCTGTGTAATTAATTAGTTTTTTTAATCACAATTAAAAATATCAAATTGACAGGGACAGGAATTAACCTCAAAGTATGAAAAATATATACACTAAAATATTTATTCGAATTATTCCGTATTACTTATTCGTATTTTTTAAGAATAATGAACTTTGTCAGACGCTTAGCAGTTTGTTTAATTATTAATATAGTTTACACATATTAATATAACCTCAGATTTCATACACAACGAGCCCTGAGACTTTGGCAATTGAGCGTAAGAATCGCAAGTTTATCCTGGATGAAGTCTAATAATACTTACTGGTATGTGCGAAGGGGATTTAGAGTCAAGAAAACGAAACCGAGTTTTTGAATTCGAATATTTTGAAATGCTAAATTTAACAACATAAAAAAGACTGGCCGCTATATGACTACTAGAGTAGAACCCACGTGGTCCAAAAGTCCTTTAGCTGGATCTTTACAAGATCCAGCTAAAGGACTTTTAGCTTCTTCTCTGACCCTAAGGTGAGAAGACAAAACAAAAACAAAGATCCCACGGCTTAGACTGCTCGGGGGGGGGGGGGCCTCTTGAATGAAGGAGAAGAAAAAACAGAACTTCACTCCGAGGGTACGGGAAAGACGCCGCCAAGCGCACTGATTGGTCAAATCAAAAAGCGCGCGCTTCCCCGACTTCCTGTTACGCATTTCCACCCCTTTTCACGAAATAACTCCAACAAATATCCAGCAACAGAGAGTAAAGATGTTACACATCAAACAAAAGTTCGCCTCTACTAGTTATAGAAGATGAAACGTACGCCATAGACCAACCTTCAGATATGTTAAACAAAACCAATAATTATTGGTTTGGTTAAAAGGTTATAACTTTTTCACGTCTCAATTAATTGTGCTTTATATACAGTTTTTCATGATTTTATATAGTTAAGAAACATAAGTATTAGTGACGAATGAAAGTCTATGTCTGGAAAAGAAAACTAGCTCTTGTAACTTTATAAAAACATCACATAAATGGATATGAAGAAGATATTCCTATATTAAACATAGCGATGACCTAGCTGTTACAGGAAGGAAGGGGGGGGGGGAAGGTTCTCTACGTTTGTTTTTACAGCATCTCCATAATATTTTCACTTGAGTTGCTAACTTTCTATGATAGTGTTTAAAGTAGTCATCACAATTGCACTGTGAAAATATTGCGGTGATTGAAGAAAAGAAATCGTCCTACATGAAATAAAAATATCCATTTTTAACCTTACCCACACTTAATCTAAGCAATAAGGAAATAGCAGTTTAATAAATTATTCAGAGAAGTGAATTTTCTTTTTTTTTTACTTCGAACACATTGAATATTCGATTTCAATACAAACTAATGATGGAAGCAGAACTTCATAAAAAGGATCCAGATTTTAGGACGAGGACCTGTGAATGGGTGTTTTTACTACCAATAATTTTACATTGATTTTTATAAAATTAGACATACTTTTTTTTTAAGAAAAACTTTGAGTAATTATGTGCAAATATTTTTCATAAAAACATCTTCGCATTACCGAATTCAATTCTCTGAAATTTATTGCTCCTAATTTGGTATTAATAAATTGCCAATATATCAATCTTATGTTATACGTCGCGAAACAAAAAACTACACTCCCTATTTTCCTCGTTACTCAAGTGTGGTTGTCGATTTAAAACGAACACTTTTTTTAAAAACAATCTTGCAATAAAAAAGAATTTGGACATCCATTCTAATAAAGTAATTCAAAACTCAACAGTTTAAAATAGGAGCCAGTAAAGAGGAAGGTAAGTAAGAGACATATTTTTTTTTTAAAAACATTGGTACAAAATAATTTTTGCCGAATAAACATAAACGCATAAATCCTACACTGTTATTGTGTCTTTACAGAAAATAAAATTTTCCGTTGGGAAATCATTCACATCCATTGTTTTTTGTTTTTGCATCTCAAAAACCATAAGACCGAAACTTGTTTAAAAATTATTCTTCATTATTCAATAATGTTTATAATGGTTTGTGGTAATCTTTCTACAAGGATTCCAAAAATTACAAACCGTTTGTAATAGAAATTGTCTTTGAAATTCGGCGTTACTTAATACTTATAAGATCGCTGAGCAAATAATTTCCACTGTTTAGAGAAATCGTATTTTATGGAAGTCCAAAATTAAGCATCAAGAATAAAGACGAAAAGAAAAACAAGAATATTTTACCGACCGATCGAGCAGAAAAAAATGAATAATAAGTTGTGCAAAAAAAGACAAGATCATTTCTATATGGAAACTATTTTATTCAATAATCCTTCAGAGAGAAAAAAAAATGTCTCTCTTTCTCTGATTTGTTTTGTCTTCGGTTTCTAATTTCCTTTTGTTTTAATTTAGCAGTGACGTCATTTCTGGTACACACACTCGTTGAAAAGAACCGTTGTGTACATGTTCTGATGCATCTTTTTTTAAAAGAGAATTTTCCAAACTTTAAGGAATAGGAACGCAACTGAAGCCAAAATTTCCTCTTTGCTATGTAACCCCGCCCAACCACAATTCTGAAATGTTTTTATTTTGGGTGCTCTGGCTGATTTCGATTATCTTGTTCAAGCACCTAATGCATTTTTAATATTCTTATTTTATATTTTCTTAATCTTCTAACAGTCTTTTTTATTTATAAAGTAGTTTAATTTAACATGGGGCAACAGTCATAGCATTACAGTCACTCAAATTTCCAATGACGAGAGGTTAAAGCTCGACAGAGGTCATCTCTCCAACGACTATCTTTGTTATGTCTACGTTGGCGCCAGCTCATTCATTTCCAATTACTTGCTTAAGACGAGCGTAATAACTATTTTTTAATTTTCAGGATAAAAATTTCGAAGGGAGAGAAGTTAGACACACAAGTTTATCTTTATTTTACTAGTAGCATATTGTATTTTTTATAAAGCGGATCATGCAATTGCAAGACGGATGTTTCTGAAATATAAGCAAGCCCCTCATAGAACAACAAACAAGTTTTTTATGTTCAACATCAGCCTCTACACAAAACTGTTTGAGACTCAATCAGTGAAGTGACTAAAATATATACATAAGTGGTGCATATTTCTAACTGCGAGATCCATTTATCAGCGGGAATGAATGTGGAAGCTGTAATAAGGGCAAAACAACAATCAACATGTACTATTTCTCTCTATTGAGCGTACATCATTGAACGTCTTTTCGGTTACAACCACCCAAATTTGTATTTCTTTAAGCTTCTGGTAAAATTTTTGAATTTAAATGATTTTTAGTATTACACGAAATAAGTAATTTCTTCAAATTGCGTCTCTTCAATAGACAGCTCAGTTTAAAATCTTAAAATTGTGTGGGGGAGGGATATTTTTCTTGATGGTTTTGATTAAAAAGATACAAATGATACGGGTCCCAAATTTAACGCAATAAAATTCGCTAAATACACTAGTTATTCCTGACTCACATTTAGTTCTTCACAAAAGATAAATGAATTTTTTTCCCATGAGAAATGGTAGCTAATGGAATCATTACAACAGA
The DNA here is from genome assembly GCA_019973975.1 of Trichonephila clavata. NCBI lineage: Eukaryota > Metazoa > Arthropoda > Arachnida > Araneae > Nephilidae > Trichonephila > Trichonephila clavata. The sequence continues at coordinate 33,297 of BMAO01013090.1, read as the reverse complement.
TTTATACCTCATTTAAATTCATAAAGACGAAAACATAATTTTTAAGAGTTTAAGGTATCCGACTACGTTCGGAGACCTATTTTTTTATTTTTCTAAAATTCACTAAAAATTTTACATTTTAAATTTCATTTTTTGCACTATGATAAAAAACACAGTTATAAATAATATACATACATTAAAATTTACAAAAATTTAAAATTTTAATGAAATTTAAATTAATTTTTTTAATTTTTTCAAAGGCTCTATTTTTAAAAATAATTTATATTTTACAAAAAAAATTGCTGCAGCACATTTTTCAAACACATTTCTAGAGGTTGTCCTACAAGTTTTAAATTATTTTCTTTTAATCAAAAGTTATAGCTAATCGAAGCTACAACCTATGAATTTCATTCAAATTTTCGATACTTTTATAAGGAAATCCAACTATAAAATCACTAAAAATTGTTCAATTTCTTAGCTGCTAGTCCAACCTCTAGATAATACTATTAATAACATTTGTGTAAAATTTCATACAAGTATCTCTATTGGCTCTTTAGATATCACATTTGAAATATCAAGAAATTTACAAAAAAACAGTTTTGAGAAAAATGCATTTAAACTTTATAAATGTAATTTCAAAACAAAATATCACAAGTATATTACTAAAACTCTAATGATTTATATTTAACACCTCCACTACTTGCTATTTTATTAAATTTTAACTTTCTTTGGGCCCTATATTTTTTTTCTGGCTGATTTTTAAAAAGGCAAAGAATGTTGTTTCGAGTCACTGTGCGAATGATGGCAAGAAATCTGTCATCACGCAGTGTATAATAATTTACATTTATGCCAAAAGCTTTCAAACAAACAAATAAAAGCTTTGTTAAAAATAATGACAGCAATATGGGAACCCAAAGAAAATGTTTTCAGCTCAATAAAAGTTTCTTTCAGAACAATTTGCCGAAAAAGCGCGTTAAATGATTTGTTTACATTTGTGTCACACCGTGGAGGCAATTTTATAATAAATGCTTATCAAACAACTTTGTATACACAGGTTTAACAATATTTAAAAGTTTCATGGAAAGGCTTACACCTTTATTTATATATATTTTTTCCGGTGGCTATTCTTCATTGATACTCACACCAGCTCTCAGCTCCATTTGGGCATGGTGCATACATGGGTATCTCTCTGATGGAGCCACCGAGAAAAAATGCCGCACTTAGCAGAGCTTTGACGTGATTGGTGTTACTGCCATAATAGTTTTGAATTTTATTAATCATAACACTGGAAAGTTTTTCTTTCCCACCGAGGTTTTTCTGGCTTTTTCTAAGTTTTCTTTGCCGAATACTCACTCTTTCTTAGAAGTATATTAGGCACTCATTTTATGACACTGTTGACATCAAATAGATCTTTAACTAAAATGTATCCTTGGGAATCACCATCACACACCATAGAAATCAACATTGTTTTAAGATCTCGTGGTATAAAATCACACAAAGATTTTGTACGCACAAACAGATTCCATGATTGAAGTAAATACCAGATGAATGCAGGAACACGCATGTTCGACTAGACATTTAGAATTCTACAAAACTTAGACATAATTTCCTAATCTGGAAGTTTCCCAGTGGCGATGGATAAAGTTTCTATAGAAACTTTTAGGGAAGAATGTCCATGTATCTGTCGTCAACGGATATTCCACATTCTCCAATTGACGTGTTGGAACATTTTGTAATGCTTTTTACTACCAACACAGCAGCATTCATGACATCTTTAGCCGTTGATGTAGCAGCAGCCAAGATATTTCTTTCACAAAGTCTATATGCTCTTTTTGCCATACGGCATAACATATTCAGCTTAGGACGTAACTTTTTCGCAGACAAATGTCATCTTCCAATAACTCACATTCCACAAATAAGTTGCAAATTAATTGAAGTTTGGTTTTTAAGCTTTTTAGTAGCTGAAAAATTGACAATAAAAGTACATTTGGAGCATTTTAAAGTCACATTAGAAGTCAGTCCAAACAAGTAATCTTCATGCAGGTACAGATTCTTCTCAAAACAATTGAAGAAACACAAATTGAGAAAAACATACTTCCCAAAATATTTAAATAAAATATTCCATAACCTCTTAATGTTCCATTAAAACATTCTTTGCACTGTGAAAAATTCTTCAGTGAATCCAGTTTTTGTTCATTACAAGTTTGAATATTTGCTACTTCCAATGTTTTTGTTACCAATCTACTGTTATCAGTCCACTGTTGCATTTTCAAGAAGTTATTTTTATAGTTTTATGAACCATTATAACTTGAATTTTTAAAAGCAGAATGTCTAGAAACCATCAACGATCAAAAATTGTACAATTAAATCAAAAAAAAGTTAAGTTTTTAGAAGAAATTTAGGATCAAAATTCGTAAGGCACAAATCAAAACAAAAACATGTGAGGTCAGAAGAAACAAATGTTGCCAATCGCAAGAGTCGAATTAAAAGATCGAAATTGTTGCCCATCAATTAAATAATTAAAAAAATTGTCAGAAATAGTTTTTAAAATTATAATGGGTTGAAACTGCAAAAATTATCGGTAAAAAGCATGTTAAACAGACAACTTCCGGTTTCGATTTCACCACTTCCGGTTTCGAATGACAGCTGTAAATATATTTTAAACATCTGTAACTTTTTTTCTAATTATCGCACAGACAAAACAAAGACAGATTTAGAAAGCTAATTGCTTGAACTTTAAAATGGTAAAATAAAAAGGAAATGCGATTTTTGACCGAAAATGGCATTTTCAACGTAGTCGGATACCTTAAACGTGATAATCAAGTATAAAATGATTTTATATATTCTTATATGGAATGCCACTTAATAACACTTCCAGAACTCTTATCAGTCTCACAAATATCAATCGAAGTTGTTAAATTAGCTAAAGCTCCTCCAGTTTCTTGGAATATTATCCCTTTAATTTCAATGGAAAATCTCCAATACTATATCAAAAGATGACATAGAAGCAAAAATGAAGAAGAAACAAAGAGCAGGATATATAAAAATTATAATTATATTTCCCTTCTTGTGTGAGTGAAAACTGAAACACTCCAGCGGCAAACAATGGTTTGGCAGAAGTTTCAGTATAAGATACCATCTCTCGAAAATGTTAGCACATGTTATGATTTTTATTTTTCATTTTAACTAGTTGATTTTCCGCAGTGTGTGTGTCAGGGTCACGAGCTCGTGACCGGCGTTGTATGAGTTCAAGCCCTAGTGTCGCTGAAGACCCGCCGTGTAGATGCCCTTTTTTTCTGTCGCGGCTCTAATTCGTTCCGTGGTGTATTTTGGTGAAGTGGGTGCCAGCCTCTTCACTTGGCTGTGGATCACAATTACGAGGTTCATCGCCAATATCCCTCGTGCTATTATAGAGTATGACATTCATAAACACTCCTTCTCTGCTGTGTTTGGAGACTACCACACATTTCATGCTAACCTTCTCTAAGAACGAAGAGGAAACTTATTTTATAACAAGGTAATTGGACCTATTCTTCAATTGTGTGCTCTGTGCAAGTCAAAAGAATTCCTCTAAAGTGTTAAAAAATTTTTGATGTTGTCCCTCAAATTCTGAAACTTTCCATTTCTATATAAGTTTATTTGGAACATAATGTTTTGTCCAGTTCTACAATATTTCAAGGGTACAACATTGAACTGAACTGAATTCATTCAGACTTGCACGTGCATTTTTGTTTTATATTATTATTTAAACTTTTTATTGATTTTACTGAAACAAGTAATTCTTTCAGAACTAATGATAATTTTAGATTTTATTTGTTGATGAGAAAAGCAAATATGATTATAACAGCCAGAAATAGAAAAACTAAAGCTCGCACTGAAAATATATGCTACGGCGTAAATCATCTGAAACTTGACCAATTCTTGATGAAACACTGCAATATTGAGATCTTACACCAAGGTCAATCATCACTATGATATTTTCCCAACCCGAAACAAATTACATTTTAAAACACAAGCTTCTGAATTGTAGAAAGCTCCTTCCAAAAGCTTTTTGCACTGTGTTGCTATCAAAGACTAGCATTCCTTGGGATACTCTTTAAAAATGTAACATTTATGCAGGTCTTGTAACTAAGATTATGGAACTGTTTACTCAAATGTTCAAATGGAGGGAAAAAGCTCGCTTCATATAAATAGCAATCTGGTTAGTGCGTTGGCTTCTATAAACAGAAGCCATGATGCTCTTGAGAAATTTTCTTTATTGCTGAAAATTACGACAATGGATAAAAAATACCAGGACAGTGCATACATAACATATTGATCAAAAAGAAAGCAAAGGAAAAATACTTGAAATGCTCTGACAAGCACCAACAGAAACTCACATAAAGTCGATTTTTCTCTAAAAAACATAGAAGCCATTGAGTCTCGCATGTTGGTTCTTAACAATATATCTTAGGATTATGCATATCTACTGCAATCTCCTTTTAGTAGACTTATATTTTACTTTAAGAGAAGTATTGTTACTGTACTATCAGAGTTTGTGGGATTTATGGGAATATCACAAATTGCAAAAAGAACATGCTGGCGAGTATGACAAGAATGTTAATGTTACATCAGGAACAATGGAGATACTCGCTGCCCTAATGATCAGGAGGTAATCAACTCATGAATGCTAAATGAGATTTGTTTCCCTTCTGAGTGATTGCGACTCAAAATCCCTTAAAGTTTTAGCAGAAAATAACATTTATGGATCTAACGTCAAAACAGAAAAGTTAATTATTGAACCATATTGCAAGAAGTCTGGACCCATTCTGATGCAAAAAAGTTAAAGAATGGAAAATAAAAAAGGTTACTTTATAAACGTAATTTGGAAGCTTTATATTGATAAAAAAAATATCAAACAAGAATGTCATAAAGAACAATTTTCCAGACAACAAAATTTTTTTGAATACATTCATTATACTTTTAATACATTGTTTCACATTATTGAATGTCTGACATCAATGGGTCATGACCGGGCACTCATAAATGCCCACTGGGCCGCAGGTTAAATATCGCTGGTTTAGATATTCCAAAAAAAAAGAAAAAGAAACAGCACTTCAAAAGAAAAAGCGTATAGAGTAAAAGACGAAACAGAGTAAGTCTCAATTAATTAATATTTTATTTGTAAGAAAAAAATACATATTGAAAAAGTTTCCATTAGTAATTATATATTTGGAAACATAAAACATTAGTAAAAAAGAATTTTCTTTAAAGTTCTTAATTATTGCTCTTAATTCTTATATACAGTATTATTCCCTTTTTGTAGTTAATTTGAAAAATATTATTTTTATATTCACATTTTTAAGTTGTTATTCAGATCGTAACGTGTTGTGAAAACTTTTATCGATATATAAATAAGGTATTGCCGATCGATTTTTTCAAAAATTAGCCAAGATCATACGCACGTTATTTTTGTTTTATTTTCATCTTTAGGTAATAAACCTGACGCGAAAACTGAAGTGTAGGTCTTTCTGGTCTGCTTACAGGGAATAAATAAAAAATGCACTTCTTTAACCGATTCAAAAACCACGTTAAATGATTCTTTCGAACAGAAATACCATAAAAAACACATTAATTCAATTTATAGAAATATCTTTAAAAAATGCTGCTTGTTAATACCATTTTAGATAACTGCAAGAAAGTAAGAGGGAAAAAAACTAATTCTTTTCAAAAAGGCAGATTACCAAACGATAATCTAATCTTAGTTGGAAAACTAATAAATCCATAATTCTCTCTCTTTAAAAACCATGCAATGCGAATATAACGACTGCAATCCAAATTAATTTAATGATAAAGAAGAACAAATAAAAAAAAAGAATAATCATAACAATAAATTTACATGCACACACATTACAGGAATAAGTAAACTGGAAAAAGAAATAAATGTTTTCTTCTTTTTACCATAATCGATCTCAAAACTCCACTAGAAAACAAATTAATATTAATATGAGCTGAAACAAATCGATGATGTTTTTAATCATCGAAAATGGTTGAGAATTAAAAACTTCAAAAACGTCTGCTCTTTTAATTCTTTTTAAATGAATATTTGTTATCTATATTTGTAATGTAAAAAAAATAAATTATTATTCCAAAGAAATGCAAAGATTATACAGAATAAATTGAGGTAAAAGCACATTTTCGTCTCAACATTTTTTCCCTTCATTTTACTTAATAAAATCCTAACTAATATCCTATCTGGTTTAAATAATCGTATTTAAATCCATTACATTATTTTAAATTCAGATAATTTTGTTCACATGTTTATGTTCGTTGTTTAGTAGAGCGACAAGCAAATTTTTTTTAATAAATTGGTCCCTAAGAAAAAAAAATTGGGTGAACTAAAATCATTTATTATAAAACGTAAAAAACATTTTAAGAATATAAATTTGGAAAATTATAAAAAAAAACTATATACTGCGATGAATGGAGCCGTGGTTCTGTATTCTAGTTTTTGTTGTTTTTTAAATTTAAATGCACATGCATATTTTAAAATTTTTCCAATTTATGTAATTTAAGAATATATATAAATGGAACGTAATTTAAAATTAATTTTTTTCTAACATTAATATATTAAGAATATTTCGAAAAATAATTTGAAAAAACACACACACACGTATATGTAATTTTTTTTCTTGTGTGAAGTTGAAAAGCTGAATAAACTAATAATTCAAACGAAGATTTTTGCAGTAAGGTATTAATTTTTGGAATTTTTCATGTTTGAAAAGATGGTAAATTTATTTGTATATAAGAATAATTAGAACGAATTAATGTTCTTATTCATGTAATTTATAAAATTATATTAATAAATATTATTTTTATTGCGTATATATATACACGGGCTGAGATTTCACAAACACACACACTAACTGATGTACACAAATACACACTCACTTATATAGCATATGGTGAAATATATATGCATGCATGTGTGTCTACATATGCACATATATATACATCAGTGATCGAACACTTTCGGTAGATCATGTAAACGATATATACTATATATATGTAGGATAAAAGAGACTCATTCATCACGATGGTCTACAAAACTATTAGACCTACAGACATGAAATTCTGCAGGCACATTCCTTTGATAGGATAAAGATTCTATACTTAACAGTTTTTGTGTAATATACCCCTAAAGGACGAAGCAAGGACTTAAGTGTCGTTACAGATAAGTATTACCAATTTTTAACTTTTAAATCTACACACTTGAAACTTCACTGGCAGTTTTCTTTCTTGAATAAAGATCTCATAAGAACGGATTTTACGGAGATCGACATCTATGGGGGCGTATATATATAAAAAATTTCCGTCTTCGAACTACTAGACCTACAGTAGTGAAATTCGGTATGCCTGCTTCTTTTGCTGAATTCAAACCCGTTAGGAAATGGTCTTTCGGAATTGACTCATAAAGGGGTTTACAAGGCTTACCGATAAAAAAAATTTCGTTTCTGAAATCTTAGATTTAGACTTGAAATTTGGAAAGAATGTTTATTTTGTTGACTAGAGACCCACTAAAAATGAGTTTGCGGAGTTCCAATTTGAGGGAATGGGTTACAGGGGAGCGTAAAGGGTAATTCCACTTTAGTTTTAGAAATTTAAGTCCTGTTTTCCTTAAATCAAGAGGTGAGAGTTATAAGAAAGTGTTTTTCAATATAATCGAACTCTTACTGCTAAGATTTAGAAGTCAAAAATTTAAAAAATGTATTAACCGCATATATTCATACATCATGAAATACCCAGCGAAGCGAGGGTTGAATATATATATATATTTGAAAAAATCATCATTTTCACCTAAAAGTCGAGAATCATTATTTACCCGGGATCCTTTAGAAGGCATCACTCGTCAGTATTTGGAGAAATATATGGGTTCTGATTTTGTTCCTTCTTTTATAAATTAATTCATTGTACATTTCGTGAAATAATTGTGGCAGAACATCAATGCCTGTGGTTTTCACGTGCAACTCTTGAGGTAGGTATGCAAAATATTCATTAGTATCAAAAAATAATGAAGAAATTTTAAGTGTTTTGAATACTAGGAGCAGCTTTAGTAGAGTAAGGGGAAAAACAGAGAATATATTGAATAGATAACACGGTAGCACGTCAGCCACTTCATTTTTTGATACCATGACAGATATGGGTAGAGTAATGTGCTAGCTCAGGTGTCACTTGACCAAAATTCAAAATTCCGTCGCCAGTAGCCGTAAGTTAGCTTTAAAGTCCAGCGTTAATAAAATTCGATTTCGATTCAAAAATCAATTTTTTTTCATCCCCACTTAAAATATTTCGAAGTTATTCCTTTTCTCACCATGAAATAAATTTCCATTTTTTCGTTGCTTAATTTAAACTACTTCAAATATAACTTTTTATTCCATTGAAAAAGGATTGTACTTAGATATATTTTTCCAATTAACTCATTCAAACACACAGACGAAGTTTCTAAAGATCTATCGACCTCAGGCATGTCTCTGAGTGAACAAGAAATGTAAAGCAAGGTGGTGTTGTGTCAACTTCTCAGAATGGGATATTTCAACTGCTAGTTGCGAAAGGATTTACGAATGATAAAAATGCGCAGCAAGAAATATTTAGTAATTAATACATATATTTCTTTTTTGAGACGGGATGCTTTTTCTCGTCGTAATTTTCAAGTCTATAAATGTCAATCTTAAAAGTTAAACTATATTTTACTTTAGAGTTACGTTTAAAAAACGAATTAAAAAAAAAGATCATTCATGTTTCTTTTAAAGAACACAGTTGTTGTTCTTTTCTACTATAGATAAAAGGTATTTATCATTACAGCTATGAAATTCTTTCGAAATTTGAAAAGTCTTTATCCTCCCCTTTCAGTGGTTTTTGTTCATCCTCAAAAATCCTCTGGAGAATCGACTTAGAAATGGAGTCAAGAGGGTTGGTGTTGACATGACCATTGGGCAGTCAAAAGTGATCTGATGAAAAAGCTGTAGCCAAAGTTATCTATGAATTCTGTACTGTCAAATCGAGTGTCTCAGCAGTGTTTTACGAGATCCTTTGGTCATTCGAAAGAATTTATTTCCACGTGTAGAAAGAAGCCATGTTACGACGATCACAAGCGTTACAACATAGAATATATAATGCATGATTGAAGCAGTTTCAGCAGACTTTAATAGTAAATAGAAGCTTTTAATAGTGCTAAATCAGGATACCTTGCGTCTGTAGTTATTGAAGTGAAACTTCTTTGCGGACGGGAGTGAATGGGAAATTTACGCAGTTTCGCGTAACAGTTAAAAAGCGAGCGGAAGTAGTGATTCTCCCCATCCCCCCGAGACGTCGCCATGGTGAGGAGATAGCGAGCAGGAGGAAAAGAGAGCGGGGGAGGAGGTACACCACGTGACTTCCGTCATATCCGTGAAAAAGTTGGACGATTGCTAAGGGGGAATTATGCATCAAAAGTATATCTTGCTGCTATGGACAAAAGGCGCTTAGGTATTGGTGACATTAAGTGGGTACCCTTGCTACTCTCGTAACGAACTCGCGGGGCGTATTTTCGTAGTTTTTATGTAATAAACGTGCCATTTTCAACGAACAAACACCCCCAAAATATTAACATTATATGGCTCTTCCCGTTACGGGAGTGTCTGGGGCATTGTGTGTATGTTACTAACGTTCGCGCTAGAATCGCTACGGATAGCGTCTTGTAAACAAATACAGTGACTTCTGTGAGTGATGCAATTTTATATTATTAATTTTTATTTCCGATGAATCAAAATAAATTCTGGTTAGATAGCCTAGAACAGATGCAAAAAGAGGAAAAGAGTTTCGTTAAAGAAAAAAAAAAAGCAAAACTAGCAGCAATTCCTGGCGAAAGTTTATAAATCACCAAAGAGTTCTATCGCAGCTGTTATCATCCTTATCCATACAGTTTTAGTGCTCTACACACCAGAGGCTGCTGCAATCATTGGATCCGATGATGATTAAAAGCCGATTATTTTAACTGGAGACTTTAATGATAATTTTGCTTCAGAAGAAGCAAAGTCACTCATTGAATTCTTGAAACGGACACTGAATTCGACAATGAATACTGATTCTAGAGAAGTAAAAACATTATACGGAACCACGATTGATGCAGTTTTCTCACATTTTCTTGATTGACTACAATCGAGGATTTTTATATCCTACTTTAGTTACCACACACCTATTGTGTCTTTCTTGGAAAATGATGCAGAAAATTGAATAAAAATATTTTCATACAATAAATGAAGTTCGAATTTTATTTGATTAAAGTTATCTCAGCAGTTTAATATAATTAGATCTATTCCTGCATTTACGGCCAACGTCGCCAAAGAAGTTTCACTTCTATTGTGTGGCTTTCCACGTTTTTTTTTAATGAAAGAGGGAATTCTGCCTTATGTGTATGAATGGGTTCTAATGTATAACTATTCAGAATGACTGAATCAAACAGTGCATAATTAGGTACATTACACTTCAAACCGATAGGTCCGAGCATTTAAGATATATCTAGACAGAGAACGAGGAATTGAAGCTTGAATATCCTCTAAGCATGAAACATGTAAAACCTGTAGATTTAATCTGTTATGAGTTTTTAAACTTGTATTTTAGTTAGCTCTTTAAACGTCAACCCTTTCAATATTTCTTTAAATAGCAATAAAGTCACATTTTCTTTAAAAAAAAATACCCATTCGTTCACTTTTTGATTTCACATAAGACTCGTGTATTAAACTATTGCAATTTTCAAATAAAAAAAATTACCTTGTGTTTAAAAGTAAAGATCCCACGAATGTGGACATGCATAATTCCTAAGTCTTTATATATATACGTATAATCTCATATTCTACACCGCTTAACAATCCGTTTGAACTCCAGTCCTTTCAAGTAAACGACCGAAAAAAAAAATGGATTTTTTTCAACCAGCGGAAGAACTATTTCATTACAATTTATTAATTTCAGACTTGAAAAAGAATTTTTTTGAAGTATTTAATTTCCATATCTCGATTATCGATGCCAACTAATGCCGATATTAGATCATTCAAATGCATTACGAGTGGTTTGAGTGCGACAAGATCTTTTATGCAGCAATCAACTTCTATGGACGGGTTAAACAGTGAACGGGGTTTTCGACAGGAATATTGGTTGAAATAGAAATGACTGCATTAAACGACGAAAATACTACCAGTCAAAGCGAAGTCCTTAAAAACTGCATATTTTTAACGATTATTTTGTGTTTTTTAAAATTTATAATGAAGAATGTGTTGGATTGAAAATACTAGCTGATGTCCCCTATAAGGCTAGATGCATTTATAATTGAGTCTTTCAGAGAATATTTGTTGGTGATTTCTTGTAGGACATCATGGCTTTAAAATAAACATTTCAATTGCATTCATATAACTGTGTTAAAATTGTGGATGAGAAATTGGGGTCTCACACATACGTTCATATATTAAATATTGTCTGAAATAAAAATTCTTCTTTTGTGCATTGCTTGAATTTTTCATTAGGTTGAGATATTTTAGTTAATAATTTGCAACGAGCGTTTAATATATATTTTATTGATAACTTAATCTGATTATCATAGCTTATACAATTGAATGGGAAATAAGTTATGAATTACAAATACTAAACGGCTTATTACATGGCTTTGGAAATACTGAATTCTTTTACAAACCGTTCGGTGATTTTCCTTAATAACAAAATTAAGTATAGAAGTAAAGATAGGATATTCAAATCAGGTGGCCGAGTAGAGCATGTATGTTATACAATTTTGTACTTTACCTTTTTTGCATTCATTTGCTGAATGTCAATTGAAATGAGATAATATGTTTTAATATTGGCACCCTCTCTGTTAGCATATTTCTTTCTTGAAAGAAATATTATTTCCAGTTACTTCAAAACATATTCTTAACTTTTGTTTATAGTCCTCTTACAATTTTAAAAATTTCACCTATAAAAGAATCTCAATTTTTTAATGGAACAAAAAAAAGTTTATAAAAATGAATTTCTATAGGGACATATAAGTCTATTAAAAAAACTGAGGATGTGTTTTACACATAACTGATCCCCATTTCCCATTCAAGGAAATAAAAATTAAATCTTGATTGGTTTTATGTATGTTGCATGTAATTTCCCAACGTATATTCGAGTCTTAAAATAACCAGCTAATATTTCCTCAGAAAAGATAGTCTAAACATGAGACTCCAATCCTGGCTCATTGTTTGTTATGGCTTTCGCATCGTTGGTTCTTATGTTCATTTCCCTTACTTTACTTTCCAATTAAACCTAAACTAAAAAATGATGATTTCGCAATTCTGGGAAAGAATATACAATCCAATTCAAAATCAGAGCAGTTGGCGTGAGATTATCTCCCTGTTAAAACGATATTTCATAACTAAGTCGCATGAATATTAACGCATTTTTTTTTTGCACTCACTGGAGGGAATATTTGAATGGTAGACACACAGAGAGTTATGGATTGATTGCCAGCATTGGTGAGAAATATATACAATACTTCCCTTTCAATGTAAACAGAAGTGCAGAATATTTAATACACAATGCTTTAAAATGAAAGGATATAGTTGATTTTGTTTTCCTTTACTTTTCTAAGCGGGATCTATTTGGGAGCCGTTAAGGAACTTAGAACTACATTTTTTCATTGAATTTTAATTTTCATATGAGTCTTTGGAAACATTTTCTCTAAATGAAACAGCCAAAATGTGTGCGTTGATGATATGCATTTTTTATAACGAGACTACACGCTTCCGTTCAGTTTAGTATGGTAATGAAAACAATATGAACTCAAATTGCAATGCAACTTGTAGATACTTTGTAGGGGTTACAGTTATGTACTTTTCGAGACGAGTAATTTTTTTAAAATTAATTTATTTGCGAAACTTCTCATGCTCCACATTGCATAACATGAGGCTTACAGATGTAAGCGCTAACACAATTATATAATTTAAAACAAAATTAAAAGTTAATTTAAGATAATACTATAAAATAAAAAGGAAGGGATTAAATAAAAAATATAAATAAGGGGAGGTACCAATAAAATTTTAAAATTCTATACGGTAAACAAATTTTTTTAAGGCTTTCAGTACTATTGACCAACAAAGACAAACAGGTGCAAAGACAAAACAAAGCGTTTCAACTCCTTTATAAAATTTTCTCTTTTACAAAAAATATACATAGGTTATAATTAACGTGACCAGACGTCCCGTTTTGAACGGGACTGTCCCTTTTTATAATTACGAGTCCCGGTGTCCCCGAAATGAACTCTAAGACATAAAATTGTCCCGTTTTCGAAAACCGCGCGAAGCTGTTCGGAAAACTGTATTGAAACTTGAAGGTCAGACTGTATCGGCAGTTGAAGCTGCAAAAGAAATCAATCAACTAAAAGACAATTTGACTCAGAAACAGACCAATCAGTCTCTCCCATTTACGGTCCGTCAATTAATGGTGAATTCAAAATATAATGGTACTTATATAGATGAAAAGTTTGTGAAAAGTACAGCTACAGAATTTTATAAATTAAGCCGTAAATATCTGGAGCAGTCAACTTGCTTTCTTACCAAAGTAATGGAGATATTTTATTGGACAGACTTAAAAAAGTCCCCGCATGGGAAGACGTTCAAAAATTTCTGAATGTATTAATTGAAAAGGAATATATTTACTGTTATAAAGATACAGAAGTTTTTGACGAATTTTCATTAGTTTCTAACTACATTACATCACAAAAAGTAACATAATAAAAATGATCTAAATGTTTCCACGGAAACTCGTTGGGTGGTAGTATTCAAACACTTTCACGCCAACAACCTACACTAAGAAAGCTTTTCTATTTTATTTGAATAGATTTTATGTTTGCCTGCTATAAATGGGGTGGGGTGGGGGGCTCCAGTAGAAAGAGTATTTTCTATAATGAACAAATTGTGGACATCTGAGAAAACCCAGTTACTAATTTCAGTTCTAAAGGTGATGTTGATAATTAAGGTGAATATAAAAAAAAACGTTCCAAAAGTTTCATTCTTACTTAAAATCTTCACCAGCTATATTAAAGCAAATTTGTTCCTCTGATAAATATAGATATAACTAAACATTTTGGGTATATTTTTTAACTCGTAACTTGTAAGCTAACTAACTTTTTCTGAATAAATAACTTTAAAAAAGTGTTTTTTTTCATTGTATACCTGTTAGTTGACCTAAACAAAACAATGTCCCGTTTTGAGTCAAAGAATAAATGGTCACGTTAGTTATAATACAACTATACGTATTCCGCAGTTTCAGCAATCTGACACCCCAAGAATTAATATCATTACCAATTAAATTAAACGTCGACAAATAGCTTTTAAAATTTCCATGTCCTGATAAAATATGGGATAACTTAAAATCAGTAACAAATTTCTTACATTTTAGCCGGTCGGAAAAAACGTTTTAGTCCACAAGGCTTAAAAAGTTTGTAAGATGATGCACAAAAATATAAAAATGATATAAAGATATATTAATTTAATTAATATATGCATATAAATACATAATTAGATGCATTTTTATAAATGATTCATTATTTTATTAATATTTTTATTTGTGTATCAAGTACACTAAAACTTCAAAAAATCGAAGGATATATCTTAACACTAATTTTATGAAAAACATTCCAATGCATTTCTCCAACACAGTTTAATTCCACTTGTTGTACTTTCTTGATATTAAAAGTGTGTACTTAATTTTTTTAAAGAAATATTTAGAGTGTTTTGAAGAAAAATAACACATAAAGCGATTAAACTTCGAGTTAAATCTCGAAGTGATTTTTTACAGATGTCCATAAATTAGAGAAATTTACAGACACGGCTCCATGACGAGGTCGTCTCCTCCACTCCGAAAACTTAAACACTACGCCTCAAGCAGTGTATTTCCTTTTACGCATATTTTAGAATTCCCATCTACAGATATTGAATACGAAAAGACATGTGTATTTAATGGGTAAATGTATACTTTTTATAATTTTTTTTAGACTTTAGGTATATTTCTTATGCGCCGACAAGTATAACACGAGGCTTATATACAAACGAGCTTATAAGTGTAAAGCTGTGTAAAAATTTTATCTAAATGGCGATAGAAAATACTATTATTCATTTTAAACATTCAGAAACACCTTTTTAAAACAACACACTTTCACTCTATGTGGTGTAGTAGGTTAGTCACTGGCCTCGTACGCCAAAGTTTGCGGGTTCGCCCTGACCCAAGCTGGTGGATTTTCATGATGCAGAAAATCGACAGCGTCCAGGTTGTTTGATTATGAGGCATGTTAAAGATCCCTAGGCCTATTTGGCTTAAATGCTCTCGGCAAAATCAAATTCCTAGTACCATTTCGCATCGTCAGAGCTTAGGTGCCTCCCACTGAAGAGGAAATTGTGTGTCAGAATTATATTGCGGCAATTAGTATCTACCTATTCAGTGCGGCACAAAAAAAGTGATACCAGCTCCCGAGGAATGTACTACGTCTGCAATAGTAAAAATGCTAATCGGCAGCCCCATTTGAATTGAAATAAAAAATATTTCTTCCTTAAAAAAATAACAGTTATTGCATTTTTGTTTTGTTTTGTCTTGTGAAACAACAAATAAAATGACCTTTCGAACTTATAGGCGAAATACATGTTCTTTTTAGATGTTCATAAAGTGGAATGCTTTCCAACTGTGTTTCAGTGACAAGGATGACACCGTAGCCGTTATTCCCGCCTGTGCACCGCTCCACCATTGACCGATAGGTCGGTTTTGTTTTGATGTTTCATTGTTGGAAATAGGGTGAAAATAATCCATTTGGAATAAATTAAACTTTTAAATTGAAAATAGGGACGTTTCAAACAAGAACATGTAATTACGTTTGAGAACATCGAAAAAAAATTTGACATCTAAATAACAATCAATAAAAGCAACGCACAGAACTTTTTCTATTACTTGTCAAAAACACATATCAAAATTGAATTTTAACAGTCAACAGAACTATGCTCCATCCAAATTCATTGCAAAAAGAAAAACGACTTGAGCATCCTAACTTAAAATATCAGTCAATAAAGTTGACCGCAAGAAAAGTTCGAGTTACATAGATTATTCAATCAAAGCAGCCGAGAATAGTATGAAAGAAAATCATTTCCAACGTCAATAGATAGTATATTAAAGATAATGTCAAAGAGAGAGAACCTATTTCATATTTACATATTACCGTAAAGTCTGACGTATAACGCGTACCGGTATATAACGTGCGCCTATACTTCAAGCTGCATTTTTTTTAATTTTTAGGTCTATTCGCCGTATTAGGCGCACGAAAAAAACGTGTAATGTACGTGTGTTCTAAAGTTCTGAAGTCATTTATTCAAAATATTATCTCAAGTATATTTCTATTATATATTGACACAAGTATATATTTCTAGTATATTAGTATATTTCTAGAACTATGGCCCGTTTTCCTAAGAAATGTGTTTTCTTTTAAATAAACAGTATTTCAATCTATGTACAAGTCGAATTTTTTTTTTATGCTTACCTCTTATTTTATTATTAAAGCTTTCATTTTCCCATATCCGGCGTATGACTCGTAAATTTCGATCTTATTTTTTGTGTTCAAAGTGCGCGTTATACGCCGGATTTTAAGGTACACTTTCGATTTATATTCAAACTAAATCAACAAAATAGTTTATTTTTTTATATATAGCAACCCCCTAGAGCCCAGATGGCGGGTGAAAAGCCATAGTAGTCTGTCAAATAGGGGAGGGCTATTGCTGCCTACCATTGCTTTTTTCACAACATAACGAGTGGTATATCTTGCCATTATAATGTATTAAAGAGCTTAAGGTGTTTGCTTTGTATTTAATATGTAAATTGATTTATGTCTAAATATATATTTTTAATTTCCACATACAATAAAATACGTTTAACGCCAAAAAGCTTAAGATGAAATATCGGTTAACACGAAATAATACAACGGTCCCGACGAACTACTATGTATTTTCACGCATTTTTCTCTTATCACGAAGAGATTTATTTTTGGGAATGGACAAAATACAGAAAACACCAGCCACCACTCCGGCGAGATTTAAGAGAGGTGTGAAATGAAACACAGGTGGTTTCTCATGTTTCGTTGAAATGAGGTTAATTTTTGTCTTTCAAATACCTCTTGAATAGCCAGTGATACGAGCGAATTTTTATTTATCTAAGGTACTTCAACCCTCCACTCCTACAAACGCCCTTAAAAACATTTTATCTCTCATCAGTTGGCTTTAGAATTCCATGACGAGTATATCGTAGTGTGAGTAAAAATCTCAGTGAGTTGGGTTCGCATTTTTTTCTGTTTTAGAATAATTTTTTTATGAACACAATGGCAAAGAGCTCGGGGGGGGGGGGAAGCACATTGCTGTTTCACTTAAAATGAAGATTCAGCTTCTTAAGGCTGAGAAACAGAAGGCGAAATTATAAATCTGTAAAGATTTAGGCATTGCTAACTTTATATTATCAACAATAATTATATATATAAAAAAGAAGACAGCAAATCACGGAAATGATTGAAAGGAGTAAGTTTGAACTAAAGTTCTATGCACACACACAAATAAAACGAACTTTCTTTTTTTTATTAAATATTCTTTAACACGAAATTCTTTTAACGCGAAAAATTGTTCAGTCTCTTCAAACTCGTGTTGAATGAGTTCTACTGTATTTATATAAAAAGCCTTTCAAAAACTCGATCCGTCCATTTTAACTTATAACGTCCATTTAAAAAATTTATGTAGTCCGAGTTTTTCGAATAAACCGAAATTTTTCTTATTTATTGCCTTCACAATTTAAATGTACTCTGCGCTTTAAAAATTTTTTACAAAGTTGTTGCTTGCTGGAAAAATATATTCATTGTATATACCTTTTGAAAACCTTTTTGAATCCTTGTAATGGTATAGTTTTTTTCCCGAGCACGCTTTCCAGTGAAACGGGCGGAATCACTCTCCTAACATCCACACAAGCCTATGATCACGGAATCCGATCCAACTGTAGAGAATCAAAGTCGTCTCGTGGGTAGGGTGTGTTATTTTTGAGAGGGGGGCTAGCTGAGGTGTCGTACTTGTCGCTTGACAAAAGTTCAAAAAAAGGAGGTCCGTTGCCAATAGCTAATGTATTGGACACACTGTGGTGCGTCGTCAATAAAATATTCTTTGTGTGGAAATTTAATAAAAAGTTCGATAGTGTCATTTTTAAATACACATTGACTGATATATTTTCTAGTATAAATCCATCTATATGTATATATATATATATATAACACACACACACACACACTACTACTATACTACTACTACTACTATAAAGGAGAAAAGCGACTGACTGACTGACTGACTAATCACGAAATCTCTGGAACTATTCAACCTACAGACTTGAAATTTGGTAGACATGTTCCTTTGATAGAGTAGACATCAGCTAAGAACGGATTTTCCGAAATTCGAAACGCAAGGGGCGTTACGGGGGTTAAGGGCTTTAATAATAATTGTTTCCATGTTTAAACTACTTGATGTACAATCTTGAAATTGGGTAAGCGGATTCCTTTCAGAGAGTAGAGATCCGCTACAAAATGAGTTTGGTGAAAATCGACCCCCAAGTGGCGTTGCAGGGGCTTAGGGGCGTTATAGATAATTATTTCCATTTTTAAACTATTTGACGCACTGTCTTTAAATTTGATATATAGATTCCTTTCGTAGAATAATGATCAGTTACAAAACGGGTTTGTGAAAACAGACTTCTAAGTGGCGTTGCGGGGGATTAAGGGGCGTAATAGATAAATATATCCGTTTTTAAACTACTTCACCTACCTGCTTGAAAATTGGTAGGTAAGTTTCTTTCCTGGAGTAAATATCCGCTACAAAATGGGTTTTGGGAAAATTGACCCCCAAGGGGTGTTGCGGGGGCGGGGGTTTAAGGGGCGTTATAAATTCCTATTTTTAAGTTATTAGACGTACAGTCTTGAAACTTAGTAAGCAGATTCCTCTCATAGGGTAGAGATACGCTAAAAATGGGTTTCGTGAAAATTGCCCCAAGTGGCGTTGAGGGGACTTAAGGGGCGTTATAGATAATTATTTCCATTTTTAAACTATTAGACGCACAGTCTTTATATTTGATAAAGAGATTTCTTTCATAGAGTAGAGATCAGCTATAAGAAGGTTTTGTGAAAACAGACCTCTAAGTGGCGTTGCAGGGGAATAAGTGGCGTAAGAGATAAATATTTTCGTTTTTAAACTACTTGACCTACCTGCTTGAAAATTGGTAGGAATGTTTCTTTCATGGAGTAAATATCCGCTACAAAACGGGTTTGGGAAAATTGACCCCCAAGGGGTGTTGCGGGGGGTTAAGGGCAGATATAAATAATTATTTCTTTTTTTAAACTATTAGACTCACAGTCTTGAAATTTGGTTAGCAGATTCCTCTCATAGGATAGAAATACACTGCAAAATGTGTTTTGTGAAAATCGACCCCTAGGTGGTGTTGCGGGGTTCAAGGGGCGTTATTGATAATTTTTTTGCATTTTTAATTAATTGGACGCACAGTCTTCAAATTTTGCTAAGCAGATTCCTTTCATAGAGTGCAATTCCCCTACAAAATGGGTTTTGTGAAAACAGACCCAGAAGTGGCGTTGCGGGGGCTCAAGTGGCGTTATAGACAATTATCCCCATTTTTAAACTGTTAGACGTACAGTCTTGAAATTTGATAAGCAGATTCCTTTCGTAAAGTAGAGAACGCTACAAAATGGGTTTTGCGAATATCAACTACCAAGTTTGATTTCGGGAGATTAAGAGGCGTAATCGATAAATATTTCCATTTTTAAACTATTTGATCATCCTGCTTGAAAATTGGTAGGCATGTTCCTTTCATGAAATAGAGTTCCTCTAACAAAGAGTAAAACGAAAATTGACTCCTAAGATGTTTGCGAGGGGTCAAGAGGAGTTACAGAAAAAAATTACTGTTTTTAATTGTTAGACCCATATACTTGAAATTTGTTAAGCATGTTTCTTTTGTTGAATAGGGATCCACTAAGAATAAATTTTAAGCAAATCAAGTTCTGGGGGTTTGCAGGGGTTACTGGGACGTATTGACAAAAAAATTACTTTTTTCGAGCTACAAGGACTATAATAATGAAATTTGGTTTGCATTTTTCTTTTGTTGAATTGAAATCCGCTAAGAGCGGTAATTTTGGAAAACGGCTCTCAACGGGATTACGGGGATATTGATAGTAAAACTTTTGTTTTTTTCTGTTAGATTTAGACTTGAAATTTGGCTTGCATGTTCAATTTACGGAGTAGAGATCCACCGAAAATTGGTTTTGCGGGAATCCACTTGGTTTTTGAGTTACGAAAGAGCAAACATCATTCTATGCTTCAATTTTAGAGATTTTTAGAAAATACAAATTAGATGAGTTCTGCCCTTTTTTTTTATCAACAGGTGACAGTTACAGGTATAAGTATATTTTTCAATTCAATCGAATTCTTAATGCTAGGACTTAGATATCAATAATTTATACATATATATAAGCAGTAAAAATTTATAAAACATCATGAAATACCCAGCGCGAAGCGGGCGGGTAACAGCTAGTATATATATATATATATATATATATATAAATGCTATTTCTGATGCTGAAAAAATACTTGCCAACTGAACTACGATTTTTGAAATATATAATGTAGGAGTATGTTTAGTCACATTTTATTATATCAGGGTACAAAAATTTTAAAATTAAAATTCACAATTATTTAGATTAATCGCAACTCTGAAAATAATGTAAATTTTTCAAAATTCTGATTCTGACTCTCTCTACAGGTATCTCCTAGCTGTAGAGTACAGAAGCATTTTTTAAAAAAGGAGAATGTTTTTCAAATGTCATTAATTTTACACCAAAATATTTCTTTCGAATAGTTTTTTCTAGAAACGATATTCTTAAAACAATTTATATGGATATTTTATATCAACTGGCACTATATATAATATAAAATATATAAATATAAATAAAAAAACTTCTTCATTTATTTACTTTTGAAAAATCTCAGTTGTGAACGTAATCAGTCATCTTAAATTCTGTGTGTTTTACTTTCTTTGTATTTTCAAAGTGCTCTGCGCTATAAAAAGAAACATTACGATATGTTGCTAATTCTTGGAAGAAGAACGTTTATATATATATATATATATATATATAGTGTGAGTACTTTTCGAAATCTTAACTGAAATACTTCTTGTCTATAGATGTTAGATAGAGAGTTATCCATTTATACGGTTGGATGACGAGGACGTCACCTGCGCTCCATTCTTCCACACCACTCTCGTGAAGATAGGTGTGTTTTCACTTTTTCAAGAATAAGAATTCTAATCTACAGACGTCGAATAAGTAAATACGCATACGAAGTATGTAAATGGTTACATTTTTAAATAGTTGCTTTTGTGATTGATATAGTATGACAGTAAAAAGCGGTTAGAACAATTGTGTCTAATGCGTGAAAAACAAATACTTTATGGCACTCTAACTGTTAGTTTTTGATATTTCGAAAAGTAAGTATTTTTCGAACATCCTTTCATTGTTTCTGCTTTATATTTAAAAATGGCAACACGTTATAAAAATTTTATTTACAAAATTGTTTTAATTTAATTATTTATTTATTTATTTGAAATCTAAAATAAGAACGAGTTCATTGTCATATTGCTTCTTTTTTCGTGAAATATAGTGTCTTTCAACTACGTACCGGTGACGAGAACGTCACCTTCCCTTCGAACTTCCACACCACGCCTCGTCAGACAGGTGCATCTTCTTTTCTTCAAGCATTTGAACACCTGTTCACAGACGTTGAATATGAAAAAAAATATATATATACTTTTAATAGGTTCCTACATACATTTTTATAAATAATTGTTTATGCTGTTGATATATATATATAATATATATATATATATATATATATATATATATATATGTCGTGGTTTTTTGAGTGATCATCCAGACAATATTTTTTAACCGTCTTTATTCCATGAGATCATTTTGTAATCTGTTTGTAAGAGAGAGAGAGAGAGAGACGGACACGTGTTAACCATATGAATAGGCGGCCCCCTCAAAAGCCAGATGTCTTCAAGTATATGTCTTATTGAAGAGGTATATTTGAAACACTAGGTAATAAAAATTAATGGTCGGAGCCAGCAAACTTCTTTTAAGGCAATGTGTTCTATATTCCCGAACTGGGTAATAAATTTAATACTTGAAGATGTAACGGGAAAATAAAAGTTAGAAGTGGTCTGGATTTAATTTTAGATCTAATTTAATTATCCTTAGAATTTTGATTATATATATATATATATATATATTATGTTGTATAAGGAGTTCTAAACACTTTTTCTAATGACGGTGAAAAGGCTCTAATACACTCTAAAAATGGATTTCAATATTCGGATATGTATAAAGGATACCATTACAGGTGTTATACATATTAGTGGAATGTTTTTGCATTATTGGAATTACACCTGTAGATGGAAAAGAATTCGGATTCCAGAGCACGTACTACAATAGAAAAGCGGCGTGCCAATTAACATACCGTGAAATATGCCAAAGTTATGCAACGGCATGTGTCTTGTAGTAAATAAATAAGAACAAGCATGTAAAGCAGCAACTACGACAATGAAAGAGTACGACAGAGAGAGAAAGAGAGAGAGAGAAAAAAAAAAAAAAAAAAAAAAAAAAAAAAAAAAAGAAGAGAGAAGAAGAGAGAGAGAGAAGAATCCTTCAAAAGTAAATTTGTCCTCGTTCATCGCATTCCTATGATTCCTATGGAAGTGCCATTTCAATTAAAGGGATTGCAATTCCCAATTCGGTTGGCATTTGCGATCACCATCCACCAACCCCTGGGTCAATCTTTAGAATAGTGCCCTTTAGGCCTAGACATGGGTTACTTCTACCTTTCAGTTTTATGTAGCATGTTTTAAAGTAGGCAAACCAGACAATCTTTATATCTACACAGACCATGGTACAACAAAAAAAATGGCATACCCACATGCACTGTGAAATGAAACATATTAGAAACGTGCGCTTTCTATTTCCCATTTCATTAGACTGAGCCACAGCAATGAGTACTAAGTATATCGCTAGTTACAGAATAAAAAAAATTTTTACTGGAGAGAGAGAACTATGTATTTATCTTTTTATCCTGAAGACTGATTTTTTTCGTAAAAGAGAGGAATTATTGTCTCGTACTTTGAAGCAGAGACCCAAAGCAAGGAGCAAAATCCCTGCAAAGGAGCAGGTTGCATACAATTTTGTAAATATTACATATCTCAATACATTATGTTTAATGAAATTCTAATTCGAAAGTTTTTTTTTTAAATTTCTATAATAAAGTAAGAAATTTTTAATTTATTTCTTTCAGTTATGGAAGACTAGATCGGCAGTAGTAAGTGCCACCGCCAAATGGGTTTTCAATCTTGGGGGACCTGTCGTGTCTGCTAAGGCTTGTGGGCCAGAATGCAGCCTCATTTGAAAGAGAGAGAAAAGAAAAAAAAACTCTTCAATATATTATTCTCTAAAAGAGACGATACAAACAGTGTATTTTAGAGAATATTACACTTCTGTAAATACATTTAGATTACGAGCCTCTAAAAATAAAAGAACGCAATAATCATTTTCTACTCGTGGATTATTTGTTCTTTGTGTAATGTTTTAAACCATCAGGTTTATCCATAAAATACTCCAGTTACTCCTTCTTTGTTTTGTAGAACGTTTTGACAATACATAGTCCGAAACTTTGGATTTCCTTTTCAGTATTGGGATTTCTCACGTTATTTGTTGAATGTATAGTTACTAAAGAATGAAGACAAGTGAGGAGAAAGAGAACATTAATTAATTTCATCTGAGTTAATATCAGAAAAATATCTGAAATCCACTTCAACTACTGTGTTTTAACATTGGAATATTTTAACTTTATTCCAACGATCGCATTTGGGCACGTTTTTTGCAGTTTAATTCGTACAATTCAAACAGAACATTTCAATCTATTTAAAAAGCTATTATTTTGAAAACCTTTTCTTTTTTTCTAACTCGTTCAGGGAAAAGAAACGTTATCGATCTTTATGAAAGCCGAAAGGGCAAAAAAAACCGCCGCGTACTGTTCTGAATGAATGACACTTCATTTTTCATTGCAAAATGATTTGATACTTGTGTAAAATGAAAATGCACATCAGCAAGCAGTTTGAATTATTTAGGATATTCCTTCTTTTGATACCGATTCAATATTACCATTGATTATCTGTCTCACCGTAACTTTATTTTTCAGCTGTGCAAGTGCTTGTCATCAAGTAAGGCTAAATGTTTACAGTAAGTGACTTAAGAAATTTTCTGCGGTATTTTTATTGCATTTCAAAATATAGAAACATTTGCATTTCATTAATGATTTGAAAAATACATTTCAAAAATTTGTTAGAAGCTGATCAACACTAATATTATTTTCAAATAAACAGTGTTACGAAGTTAAATTTGCCACAGAATTTTATAAATCTCTTTTTTAGCATTCACACTAAAAAAATACAAAAATTTGTAAAAAATTTCTAGAATCACGAATAATTCTTAAATGAAAACGAAATTCTCCAGATATGAATTCTATATCGACACATAACCAACTCAAATTAAAAATTGCAGAGAAAATAATTGAATTTCCTACATAATTCAGAGAATGATTATTATTATTTTTTCTTGCCAACTAAACCTTTTGCTGAGCTCAGTAGTTTAGAGGAGTGGCACAGAAACCGTTGGAAATCAAAGGGCAGACAAAACAAATGTCTTTACTACTGGATGATTGAATTGAACTGTTAGAAATGGATTAGTTTAGAAAAGGGCGTCATCCCCTTTTACTTTTTCTCATTGCGGCAGTAAAATCCCTCTCTCCCCCCCAGGGTTTCGTTTTTATTTATTATTTTTTCCCCTGTTATAACGATGTCCAACAAATTAGCTCTTGTGATTAGAGAGCCTGTATTTTACTTCAAAGATACGAAATGTTTATAATTTCTGAAATTACTAAAATATAGTGATCTGTATGCGGATTAAATATTAATCAATAATTACGTAAATACTAAATTAAAATAAATTTTGAAAAGTTTAGTTTTAAATGAAAGACATTTTCTGAACAATTTTTAAAATAGGATAGTTATTTTAAACGCTGCAAAATCACGCAATCGATTTTACAGTACATTAATTTGGGAGGGACGAGGAAAGAATTCAATCCACTTCGAATAATTTCCACTAGTTTATTTAAGAATTTGTAGTTTATTAATTGACTAATTTCTTTTTTTTCTGTGCGTGCGCGCACATCAAAATGAGGTACCTGTGTATTTGATATCTAAATAAAAACACAAATGTTTATTGAGACAAAGGAAGCATCTTAAACCTTTTGGCAGTTGATAAGAAATTTGTGTAAAAAAATTATAGTTTGAAAAAAACTAAAATACACGCTTTTATACTGAATCGAACTAAAAAGTAAAAAAATAATTCTTAATAAAGAATAAAATGATTAACGAGAAAATGAATGTCATTTGGGGTAAAAGCGTGGGGTGCTTTGTACTGCATTTTTACACTAATTCAGGTTTTCGGAATAGAAGTTAGAAGAGAAGTTAGAAATTATAACAATTGATACATTTATAAAACACCCCACGCTTTTACCCCAAATGACATTCATTTTCTCGTTAATCATTTTATTCTTTATTAAGAATTATTTTTTTACTTTTTAGTTCGATTCAGTATAAAAGCGTGTTTTTTAGTTTTTTTTTAAACTATAATTTTTAAATATAAAGCAGAAACAATGAAAGGATGTTCGAAAAATACTTACTTTTCGAAATATCAAAAACTAACAGTTAGAGTGCCATAAAGTATTTGTTTTTCCTGCATTAGAGAAAGCTGCTCTAGAGCCAGCTTTTTACATAATACAACATCAATCACAAAAGCAACTATATAAAATGTAACCATTTACATACTTCGTATGCGTATTTCCTTTTTCGACGTCTGTAGATTAGAATGCTTATTCCTGAAAAAGTGAAAATACACCTATCTTCACGAGAGTGGTGTGGAAGAACGGAGCACAGGTGACGTCCTCGTCATCCAACCGTATAAATGGATAACTCTCTATCTAACATCTATAGACAAGAAGTATTTCGGTTAAGATTTCGAAAAGTACTCACGTTAAACGTTCTTTTTCAAGAAATGGCAACATATCGTAATGTTTCTTTTTATAGCGCAGAGCACATTAGAATCTAAAGAAAGTAAAACACACAAAATGTAAGATGACTGATTACGTTCACAACTGTGACTTTGAAAAAGTGAATAAATGGAGGGTTTTCTTTTTTATATGTATATTTAGGGTCAGTTGAACTAGAATATGCATATAAATTATTTCAAGAATATATATATTGTTTCAAGAAAAAATTATTCAAAAGAAATTTTTTTGGCAAAAAATGAAGAATGAGCGACAAAATTTCTCTACTCTTATGTAATAAAATGGGAATAAAAACCCACTCCTCCATTATATATTTCAAAAACCCTAGTTCACAGTCGACAAGTGTTTTTCCAGCATCAGAAGTAGCATTTATAACTCTATGCATAGCTAGCTTTATACGGGGGAAAAAAACATCAGTCAATATGTATTTAAATATTATGTCATAACTTTTTTTTTTTTTTTTTTTTTTTTTTTTTTTTTTTTTTTTTTACTATTATGTTAATATGTATTTAAATATTGCACTATCAAACTTTTTGTAAAATGTACACACAAAGAAAGTTTTATTGACGACGCACTATAGACCAACACATTAGTTATTGGCGACAGATCTCCTTATTTTGAACCTTTGTCAGGTGACGAGGATGACACCTCAGCTAGCAGCCCCTCTCCAATCTAACACACCCTACCCACGAGAGGACTTAGAGGCTCGACAGTCTGGTAGGATTCCGTGCTCACAGGCTTGTGTGGATGTTAGGAGTGCGGTTCCGCCCGTTTCACCGGAAAGTGTTGCTCGGAAAAAAACTATACCTTTACAAGAATTCAAAAATGTTTTTGAAAAATATATACAATGAATGTATTTTTTTTAGCATGTAACAACATTGTAAATAAGCTTTTAAAGCGGAGAGTACATTTAATTATCAAGACAATAAATAAAAAGAATTTCCGTTTATTCGAAAAACTCGAACTACATAAAAACTTTTAAATGGACTCTATAAGTTAAAATGGACGGATAGAGTTTTTGAAAGGCTTTTTATATAAATACAGGGAAAATCATTTAACACGAATTTGAAGGGACTGAACTATTTTTCGCGTTAAAAGAATTTCGTGTTACAGAATATTTAATAAAAAAAAAGAAAGTACATTTTATTTACATAGAGCTCTGGTTCAAACTTACTCCTTTCAAACATTTCCTTGATTTGCTGTCTTCTTTTTATATATAAAATTATTGTTGATAATATAAAGTTAGCAATGCCCAAATCTTTACAGATTTCCATTTTCGTCTTCTGTTTCTCAGCCTTAAGAAGCTCCATCTTCATTTTAAGTGAAACAGCAATGTGCTTTCCCTCTGAGCTCTTTGCCATTGTGCTCATAAAAATTATTCTAAAGCAGAAAAAATACAAACCTAACTCACTGATTTTTACTCACACTGCGATATACTGGTCATGGAATTCCAAAGCCAACTGATGACAGATAAAATGTTTTTAAGTGGCATTTGTAGGAGTGGAGGGTTGAAGTACCTTAGATAAATAAAAATTGGCTAGTGTCTCTGGCTATTCAGAAGGTATTTGAAAGCCAAATTAGCCCCCTTCCAACGAAACATGTGAAATCACCTGTCTTTCATTTCACGCCCCCTTTTAAATCTCGCATGCGTGGCTGATGTTTTCCGCATTTTGTCCATTACTAGAAATAAAATCCTTTCATGTTCAGCGATTTTCGTTTCGTGTTATGAGAAAAAAAATGCATGAAAATACATACCATAATACAAATGCATAAAATTTCGTCGGGACCGCTGTATTATTTCGTGTTAACCGATATTTAGTCTTAAGCGTTTTCGCTTTAAACGCATTTTACTGTATGTGAAAAGTAAAAATATATATTTAGACATAAGTCAATAGCATACTAAATACATATCAAACATTCTAAGGTAACCTCTCTAATTCCTATTAATAAAAAGATATTCCAGTTTCTATGTTGTGAAAAAAGCAATGGTATATAAGCAGCAATAAGCCGTACTATTTAGCAGCATACTATGGCTCTTCACCTGCCATCTGGGTTCGAGGGGGTTGTTATATATAAAAAATAAGCTATATTGTTGATTTAGATTTGAATATAAATCGAAATATGTAATATTTAAATATGAAATGGTCCTTTGAAATTATCTTTTAATTATCTATTGACGTTGGAAGTTATTTTCTTTCCTACTATTTTCGTCTGCTGTGATTGAATAATTTGCGTAACTCTAATTTTTCTTGCTGTGAACTTTATTTACTGATATTCAGTCGTTTGATATTTTTTGATAATCAAGTTGTCATTCTTTTAGCAATGAATTTCGACGGAGAATAGTTCAGTTGACTGTTAAAATTCGAATTTGTGATATGTGTTTTTGACACTTAATAGAAAAAGGCTGTTGCTTTTATTGATTGGTTTAATTGGATTGTGTGTGCAAAGATTTTTTTTCAATGTTCTCACGCGTAAATATATGTTCTTGTTTAATACGTCCCTAGTTTCAATTAAAAAGTTTAATTTATTCCGAATGGATTATTTGCACCCTATTTCGAATACTGAAACACCGAAACAAGAACGACAAATCGGTCAATGTGGGAGCGGTGCACTGCCGGGAATAACGGCTACGGTGTCATCCTTGTCACTGAAACGCAGTTGGAAAGCATTCCATTTTATGAACATCTAAAAAGAACATGTATTTCGACAATAAGTTCGAAAGGTCATTTCATTTGTTGTTCCCCAAAACAAAAATGCAATAACTGTTATTTTTTTAAAGAATAAATATTTTTTATTTCAATTCAAATGGGCTACCGATTGGTATTTTTACCATTGCAAACCTAGTACATTCCCCGGGTGCAGGTATCACTTTTTAGTGCGGCACTTAATATTTAGATACCAATTGCCGCAATATACTTTTGACGCTCAATTTCCTCTATAGTGAGAGGCACCTGAACGCTGACGATGCGAAATGGCACAAGGAATTTGATTTTGTCAAGAGTATTCAAGCCAAACAAGCACTCTAAGAATCTTTAACTAGGGTTTGCAACCCCGTGTCATATTTTCAATCCCGGGATTTCGGGATTACATTTTCCAAATCCAGGGATTAAAATTGGACTAATTATTAAAAATACTTAGATATTAGCATAGTTGAAATTGCATAATAAAACAGAAAATATAATTAAAAAATGATTTAATATTATTTTAATGAAAAAAATAAAAAATTTATTCATCATAAAAAAAACAAATAAAAATAGTACGTAATAAATTTTTTAAAAAAAAGCATTTCTTCATTTCTTGTGTTTATGTAAATAAGCGTATAAGAACACAGCTCCTCCAGCGTTTCATCCTTGGAACGGCTTCTTATTTTTGTCACACATTGTCCTGTCGAAGAAAATGCACGTTCGGATTCTTGACAGATAGGTATTATCGTCATTAAATAGGAGTATGTTCTTTTCAGGTAGTCACCAAGTCTCTCTCCATTTTCAAAAAAGAGACCTTTCTTTTTGAATTTTTGATGACAGTGTCTCAAATTTAATAGACTGCATTGGTGCATATACCTCTTTGATAACTTTATTTAGTTCTTCTGCTACACATAATGGTTTTTTTATATAAATTGATCCAGTTATTGAATCAGAATGTGATCAATTTCAAGTGTTACCTCATTTGAAATTGAAGATACAGTTGCATGAGCTGTTAGTAATGCAATGAGATTTGAAGTGTCTCAAGTCATCCAAGCAGGTCCGCTATTAATCAACTGCATTTAATTGAACTGTGACAAAATCTATTCTTGTGATGTTGCTTATATTATTGTGTAAGCATTGCAGTGAGCCAATTAGATCTTTGAACATTCACCCATACTGTGCATATATATATTTACATATAGCACTTATAATTGCGCAAAAAATTCTACGTACATATTTCATAAAAGGAATATAAATTTTTCAACAATTAAATTCTTAGAAAATTTTTATGAGAAAATTTTTTTAAATATAATTTAGACAAAAATTAAATTCCAGAATAAGTTATTTTAATCCCGGATTTCGGGACTGGAAAAAACACCGGGATCCCGAGGTTTCGGGACTGCAAACCCTATCTTTAACATGCCGCATAATCATACAACCTGGACGCTGTCGATTTTCTCTACATCATGAAAATCCACCGCCTTGGGGCGAGGACGAACCCGCAAACTTTGACGTACAAGGCCAGTGCCTAACCAACTATGCCACATAGAGTGAAAATGTGTTTGAAAAAGGTGTTTCTGTGTGTGTGTGTGTGTGTGTGTGTGAATGCTTAAAAACGATTAATTGAGTACCTCAAAGTATTTTATATCGCCGTTAGAGAAAGTTTTTATACATCTTTACACATATAAAAATATAAATAACACAAACGGCTCGTTTGTAAGCCTCGTGTTATACTTGTCGGCACACAAGGAGTTTTTCTAGAGTCTCAAAAAAAAAAACCAATAGCTATTTATAAAAATGTATACATTTACCCATTAAATACCTGTTTTTTATTCGTATTCAATATCTGTAGATGTGGGTCCTAAAATCTGCATAAAAGGAAATGCACTGCTTGAGGCGTAGTGTGCAATTTTTTTGGAGTGGAGGAGACGACCTCGTCATGGAGCCGTGTCTATAAATTTCTCTAATTTATGGACATCTATAAAAAATCACTTCGAGATTTAACTCGAAGTTATTTATATGTTAAGTAACTTTATATGTTATTTTTCTTCAAAACACTTATTAAATATTTCTTTAAAAAATTAAATACACAGTTTTAATATCAAGAAAGTACAACAAGTAGAATGAAACTGTGTTGGGGAATTGCATTGGAATGTTTTTTGATAAAAAGTGCTTTAAAGTATTTCCTTTAATTCATTAGAAGTTGTAGTCTCCTTTATTCATGTAAAAATATTAATAATATAATGATTTATTTATAAAAATGCATCTAATTATGTATTTATATGCATATATTAATTCAATTAATAGATTAACTATTAATATCTTTTTTATATTTTTGTGTACCCAATCACTCACCGAGAAAAGTAGGGAACTGTTACCCCTACAAATTATCTAAAAGTTGCATTGCAACTTGAGTTCATATTCTTTTCATTACCTTACAAAACTGAAAGGACGCTTGTAATCTGGTTATAAAAAATACATATCATCAATGCACTAATTTTCACTGTTTCAGTTAGAGAAAATGTTTCTGACGACTCATACGTAAATTAAACAAAACAATGAAAAAAACATAGTTCCAAGTTCTTTAACAGCTCCCAAATAAATCCCACTTGGAAAAGTTAATGAAAACAAAACCAGCTATATCCTTTTGTTTTAAAACATTGTATATGAAACACAGGCTGCATTTTTATTTACATTAAAAGGGAAGTATTGTATATATTTCACACAAATGCTTACAATCAGTCCATAATTCTCAGTGTGTTGACGATTCAAATATTCTCTCTAGTAAGTGCAATACAAAAAAGTGGTTAATATTCATGTGATTTAGTTATGAAATAGCATTTTAACAGGACACAATCTCACGGAAACCACCCAGATTTTTAATTGAATTGTATATTTCTTCCCAGGATTGCTAAATCATCCTTTTTTTGTTTAGGTTTCCATTGGAAAGTAATGGGGAAGGAACATGTGAACAAACGACACGAAAACCATAACAATTAATGACCTGGAATTGGAATTTTATGTTTAGACTATTTTTACTAAGAAATGATTAGCTACTTAATTTAAAACTGGAATATGTATGTACGTTGGGAAATTAAATGTAACATATATAAAAAACTAAATGAAGATATATTTTTTATTTCTTTGAATGTGGGGATCACAGTTATGTGTGTTTATTAACAGATTCTCAGATTTTTCAAAAGAGTTATATATCCCAATATAAAATTAATTTTTATAAACATTTTTTTTGTTCCAGTAAAAAATTGAAGCTCTTTTTAGGGTGTAAGTTTTAAAGTTTTAAATAGCGAATCAACAAAAATTAAGAATATGTTTTGAAGTAACTGGAAATAATATTTCTTTTAAGAACGAAATATTATGCTAACAGAGAGGGTGCCAATATTAAAACATATTATCTAATTTCAATCGACATTCAGCAAAGGAATGCAAAAAAAAGGTACAGTATAAAATTGTGTAACTGGTTTAACATAAATGGGAAACATTTAAAAGGCGCTTCATGCTGATTTGAGTATCCTATCTTTACATCTATACTTAATTTTGTTATTAAAGAACATCACACCGAATGGTTTGTTATCAAAATACTATAATTCCAAATCAATATCATGTAATAAGTCTTTTAGACAAGGGGGGGGGGGAGTAGTAATCTATATTTTATTTGGAATTCATTTACTTTATTTTACATTCAATTTTGTAAACTAAAATAACTAGATTGAGTTATCAAGGAAAGTTTATAAAAATAGTATACTATATTAAACACTCAATTTATCAACTAAAATTGCTCAGTCTAATGAAAAATTCAATCATTGCACAAATGAACAATTTTTACTTCAGACAATATTTAATATATAAACGTATATGAGATTAATTTTAACACAGTTATATGAATCCAATTTAAATATTTAATTATTTTAAAGCCATGATGTGCTACAAGAAATAACCAACAAATATTCTCTGAAAGACTAAATTATATGTGCATCTAGCCTTACAGGGAACATCAGCTAGTATTTTTGAAACACATTCTTTATTATAAATGAATTAATAACAGAAAATAAAAAGTAAAAATATGTTGTTTTTAAGGACTTAGATTCGACTGGTAGTATTCTCGTCGTTTAATGCAGTCATTTGTGTGTATTTCACAAATATTCCTTTCGAAAACCTTT
The DNA here is from genome assembly GCA_019973975.1 of Trichonephila clavata. Lineage (NCBI taxonomy): Eukaryota > Metazoa > Arthropoda > Arachnida > Araneae > Nephilidae > Trichonephila > Trichonephila clavata. The sequence continues at coordinate 168 of BMAO01013090.1, read as the reverse complement.
CACTGTTTAATACATACCTGTTGATTCACTTGCACGTCCATATAAGTCAGTTTGCTGCCTAAAAGGTCTTGTCACACTCAAACCACTCGTAGTGCATTTGAATAATCTAATGTTGGCATCGATAATCTAGATATAAAAATATATGGCTGTTAAATACTTCAAAAATTT
>BMAO01013089.1:0-14059 GCA_019973975.1 Trichonephila clavata | reverse complement strand
AACATAATTTTACACATTGTTGCGCATGCGCCGTTTTAGCCACGTGTAGCGAATTCAAATCAGGCACAATTGAGATTCAAGAAAATATATAGTCTTATGAGAGACAATGAAGATACAATTCTCAGAAGAGTTTCCTAATTTCTGACGTCATGCGCATTTGCGATTTATTTAATAACTCGGAGCTCAAGTGAAAACATTTCCAATTTCCAAATGAGAAATTTCGTAAGATATATTTTTTGTTTCCATTGGAAGAATGAAATAATTATAATATTACAGCATCTTTTTAAAATATTTTTAACTTTCAGATGGACTGATGAGATTCCTTTCTTGAGCCTGCGAAGGTCAAATAGGACTTGATGAAAACAAATTAGAATGCATAGTTCGTAAGAGTATTGTTCTATCCAGTTTTTTTTATCTTTATTATATGATTATAATACAGATTCGTATTACAATCTCTAATAACCTTATTTTGTAAAGGAATGACCCAAATTTTCTAAATTCTATTGCTGAATTTTAATCTTTATTAGGAATATATATTGATATTATGAATACAATATCTGTAAAAAGATTATAGATAACTATTATTATGAATAGGAGATACTGTAAAAAAAATCGAGTATATTTCAAAAATTTAAGTTAAGGAGCTGATAAAATATTTTGATAGGTCTATTAAACTATGTCTTAGAAACTTTCGTTTATATTTAACCAATTTGTGATTTTCCGATATCCAGAAACATAAAGGAACTGTTTGCAATTAAATGATACAGGATTATAATTGGATAATGAGACGGAATACAACTTTTTTAATGTTGAGATACTGTATATTCCGGTATATGACGCGCGTCCCAACTTGAAATTACGTTTTTGCTTTAATTTTTTTGGAGTTTTTTTTTTTCTTCACCTTATAATGTGTAAGATATTTCTAGGCATATTTCTAGGCTTCTGCTCTTTACAAGATTTTTGGATTTAATCATTTTTTTGACGATATCACAATGAATATATGCACTTTAAACGATTAGATAAAGAATCTTGTCGATTCATTGTTAGATTTTGAGGAATATGTAATATATAGTGTTCATTTAAAAAAACACGATCGTACTGCACTTTGAAGCATTTCCAGATAATATATGCTCCACAATAGTGAGATCAGTTGCCGAGTGCTTTGACTTTGTGAATGGATATGTTCAATTTGAATTTGAATTCCACACCCGATTTCTGGAAGGCACTTAGTTTGGAATAATAGGTATTACTGCACGTGAAATGAAACTGGTATTGAAGTGTCAGTGGTGAGAATGAAGTTAGGAGGAGAGAAATGCACAGCTCAAGTGTTATCTCGTCATTTGACCAGACTTCGTGGCGCGGTAGCGAGTGGTCTAGGTATCGGATCGTGGTAGCATGTCATGAGTTGATCCCAGTACATGAAGACCCTCCGTGTAGGGGAGCGATACGTATAATCTGTCGAGAGTCAAACGTCCTCCCGTTGGTGTGGTGTGGTAGTTAGGAGAGGGGGTGCCATTCAGGTGTCGTTCGCGTCACTTGACCATGGTTCAAAATTACACGGACGTCCCCAAAAGCTCGTGTAGCTGAACAGTGGGACGTTATATTCACTCACTGCTTGACCAGACTTCAAATGAAAGTTTTATTAGATCGCACAAACTTTACACACATAATTAAAAATTCAACTCGGGTCATGAGTTATATGTTACTAATATTGTGAGGAATAATAGAAAATTTTCTTCTCTTTTAATGGCAATAAAAATTCAGTCTTAGACCAAGAAAATCTCAAATTTAGTGTTATAGAAGTCAGACATCGAGTAACCAATTCAAGTTCCTTTCAATAATCTCACCGCATTCAAAATTAGATTCACCAATAGTTCTAAACTAAACTCAGTGACGCAACAGCCCGTAGAGGGAAGGCCTACTGCAGCCATTTCAGTTTTCATGACCTTGGGTACTGAGCTGCATGAAAGATATTCCAGTTAGTTGGTCAGTCTAAGTGAAACTCCCGATGTTTAGTTCCAAGAAAATTGGTACTCATTTATTTGACCCATTGAAGAAATGAAAGCAAGTCGACGCTCATCCGGGGTTTGAAACCCGGACTGTGGCATGGAAGGGATTGCTACCATCAGCCACTGGTTTGTTCAATAATCTCATCGACTAATTAGGACAGTGAGTGAGTGAGTAAATATTAACGTCGCACTGTTCAGGTACACAAAGGCCTTTGGCGACAGACCTCGTAATTTTGAACCGTGGTCAAGTGACGAGGAGACACCTGAGCTGACCCCTCTCTAACTACCACACAACGACGGGAGGATGTTTGAGCTCTCGACAGATTTAACGTGCATTGGCCCTACACGGTGGGTCTTTTGTAGTATCGGCTCGAGCTCCTGACATGTCAGCCACGATCCGATACCTTGATCACTAGACTACCGCGGCCACAATTCACGACCAGGCAATAAGCCAATACACAATGATATTAAATGAAATCCTGCTTTAGCTCGAGACCTTTCAGTAATCAATTCACGATTCTTCCTCTAGTTACCAGATTTGGCCTCTTTTCTCAGTGATTTGACTTTATCCTCAGCAGTAGTTAATAGTTAGGTTAGTTAATGATTTACAGCTGCATGATGGGGGGCCATAGTAATCGAGTGATCGTGATCGCGAACTATTGCGGTTTCTAGTCCTGGAGTCACTGAAGACCGGTCGTGTAGAGGTGTTGATGCTCGTTTAATTGTCATAGCTTAAAGTCCTTACATTGGCAGCAAAGTTTGGAGAGTGAGATGCCTACGTCATTGAATGAGGCTTTAGATTACGAGGTCTGTCGCCAAAAGCCTTAGTGTGCTTCAGTAAGTGAGTGAATATTACGTCGCACTGTTCAGCTACACGAGGGCTTTTGAGACGGACTCTTAATTTTGAACATGGTCAAGTGACGAGGACGACACCTGAGCTGGTATCCCTCTCCTAACTACTACACCAACGAACGGGAGTGTAGCTTCAAAGTGTGATGTTAATAAACAATGAATAAGTCATTCGAGGAGAGGGTTTGATGCATGCTAAATCAGTCATAGTTCAGAGTCTCAACATTGGCATGGAAGAGGAAAATGGGATACCAGCTCAAACGTTGACCTCGTCATCTAACTTGGTTAAAATTAGGAAGCGCATGGGCTGAAGTTAGCTAACCCTATGTCAGGCAGAAATAGGCATTCGTAATGTATTGAATTAACAAAGAAGTACGAAGAATATCGAGGAAGATAGCTTTTTATAGATGAATTTGACAATGAATACTGATTTTAGAGAAGGAAAACAATATACGGAACCACGATGGATGCAGTTTCCTCACATTTTCTTGATTGACTACAATCGAGATTTTTATATCCTACTTTAGTTACCACACGAAGCCGTGGCTGAATGGTTAGTGCATCGCGCTTCCACAACAGGTCCGGGTTCAAACCCCGGGCTGGGCAAGGTTGACTCAGCTTTCATCCCACCAGTGGGTCGATAAAATGAGAACCAAGCTTACTTGGGGCCAAACACTGGGGGTTTCGCTTCAGGCTGACACTGATCGGAAATCTGCTCATGCACCCCAGCGCCCAATGGTCACGTATACTGAAATGGGTACAGTAGGTCTTGGCCCTCATGGGCTGTTGCGCCACTGAGTTTGTTTGTTAGTTTAACCACACACCTAATATGTCTTCTTGGAAATGATGATGCAGAAAATTGAAGAAAAAATTTTCATACAATAAATGAAGTTCGAATTTATTTGATTAAAGTTATCTCAGCAGTTTAATATAATTTCATCTAATTCCTGCATTTTTACGGCCAACGTCACCAAAGAAGTTTCACTTCTATCGCGTAGCTGTCCACGTTCTTTTTTTTTTTTTTTTTGGCATTTTTTTTTAACTTGACTCATCTATTTTGCTTTTCATTGTTTTATTTGAATGTTTTCAAAAAAATATGACAGTTGAATCGGTGTGAGCTTGTTTTTTTTTTTGCCACACAATTAATGAAACGTCTATTCTTGTTTCAAAATTAACAACATTTTAATTTCTTCATGGTAACTGAGATTTAACAATACTAGGAGATTTTCAAGGCGTTATTATTATTATTATCTTCTCTTAGAATGTCTGGAAAAAAGAAACTCTGTCTTCAAGAGGCTTTGGATTTATTACAAACCTACTATATGGAATCAGTGATGTGCTAACCGATGATGAAGACGTCCCAGCAAATTATCAGCTGAATTTTCGTTAGATTCTTAGGCTGACATCAAGAGACTGAACTCAAGGTGCAGTAGTTCATGTTAAGAAAATACAGCATTTCTTACCCCAGGATGTACAGTTCTTTAAGAAACATTCAATCGAAACCTTACTCAAAATGTACAACGTGTATTGAATTTCTGTGCATTCATGAAAAACTGGCAGTTATAGAGACTGCCGATAGAAGTGAAAACTTAGAACTTTTTGGTATTAAAATTTGAAATTCATAATGTTTGAATTAAAATTTTCAACATCAAACTGGTTTTCACATCTATTGACATTCCGAGCAACAACTTAATGCATGTTTATATGGTTTTTTATTATTCAAATGTATTACGGGCTACAAAATCATGACAATATATAAATACAATTCAATTGAAATCACAATTAATATACAATCATATTATTTATGGATAGTATTTGTATTTACTTAAATTTCAATGTACTTGATTTTTAGCATTATTTTAATTGTTTGCATCATTGTCATCATTCATTTCAACAATACTTAGACTTTTTGTACTTTCAATTATTTCATTTCGTTCTAAAAAAGATACAATAGGCTTATGGTAACTAAAGTAAGAAAGGAAATGTTTGAATCAAATTTATCTAAGTAACGCGTAAAAACCGCGTCGATCGTCGTTTTATATTTGTAGAACTGAGTTTTCGATCATTGGACACATTTAAATTAAGTGATCATTTAGAAAACCAATTAGTGGTAGATTTTTATCATCTGCAAAGTTAATATTGAAGTCTCCACTTAAAATCATCGGTACATTATCATATTTTTCGCCAAATCTTTTTCGAGTATTTCAGAGCTTTCTTTGTATAATCGTCATATTTTCGAATAAAAATTGTTGTATCTATCCCATAGATTTTCCAGGCGAATTATAAACGGCAACCATTAATATGTATTGCCCATTCTCTGAATCGCAATGCACAATATATACTCATTGAACTTTTCACTAAATCCATTGAATTTCACTTATAAGATATACACAGCACTATACGTCAGCTGTATAGCTACAGATATACTGCTTTAAGTCTTTTGGTGAAGCGAACGCACAAGATTTCACCCATCCAAAAAATGTCTAAGGCGAACAGCACACTGCGCATGCGCCAATCAGAGCATGTCGGTGAAGCGAACCTATAAGATTCCCCCCCCCAAAAAGTGCCCAACGCCGCTAACAAGTTTTCACTTCACAAAAACTGTTTCTTTGAATATCATCAAATTAAGTTTATGAAAAAAAGTAAATAAATTTTAAAATTTAATATTTTTAAAATAAATATTTTGTGCTGTAAAATATGAGTGCTCTCTGGTTTTTCATCATTTTTAAGAGTTAAAGTGCTTTAAAAAAGTCATTCGGTCTTTTCATGTTATGAGAATATTTGAGACCTTCGTGGACTGACGGTGCTTTAAAGCACCCATTAATTAATTATCTCTAACGAATTAAATTTCCCAAAGTTGAGTGTTTTATTTATGTATAACCTTTAATCTTCAATGCAGTAATTCAAAAAATATTGCATGAAAAAATTTGCAGTAAATCATAATGTGGTAGATCAGGGGTCGGCAACCTTTTAGCAGTGGCGTGCCAAACCAATCTACCAATAGGATTCAGCGTGCTACACAGTTGAATATTTTTCAAACAGTTCTATTCCCGTGATAATGCATGTAGAGTTAGGGAATAGAGGTCAATAATATAGATTTATAGTTTTATTAATTATTAATTTTGCATTATTTAAAGATATTTCTTAGCATAAAACTAAAAAGATATAAAATAACGATTTCTTTAAAATTTTAAAAAATTAAAATTGTATGTATATGTTATGAATTTTTAAACATATTTATTAAAATAATAAATAGACAACGAAAATATAAATATACGTTCATCACCGATAAATAAAAAGATCCTCCTTCACTACAGTTAAATAAAATTTCAATGCGAACCTATTGCTTGCACCACTTTGCTTTCATATCGCAAAATCAGGGTATATAGTGTGACTTTCAATTTTTGGCACGATTCTGTGAGCATTCAGTTGTTCAAAAAATTTCTTTGCGGACTGAAATGTTTTTCAAATGAGAAGAGATTTTTTACAAAGGATGGAGAACCAAAATCGGAAAGCATAACACAAGCAATTTTCTCTTCAAACAATTAATTTTTTCCTGCAATAACTTTTAATAATTTACAAAGTAGTTGTAAATTTATCCTTAAGTTATCCTTCAGATTTTTTCGTAACTCCATAAGTCTCCAAAATTCAGAACAGGTTTGTTAAATGAAGTGTCTTACAAATGTATTGTGACGTGTCAAAATGGAGAAAGCGCCTCTATTCATAAACATTTCCACAGCCGGGGAACACGTGTCTTTGTGGTATTGTGTGTATCAGACAGCTGGACCGTCGCGACGGTGTGTCTGGTGGACACTATGGGCCAGGCATCGCTGCATTATTTCTATTCATGGGCAGTGATTGTACGTCTTGAATGCTGGCGCCTCTGCAGGCGGCGGCGAGGTGTTTGAAGTGCCAGATGTCAGCCGGCCTTGTCGCCGGGAACCTTTGAGAGGGACCGGACTTTTGTCATCTCTGCGCGAATGGATGACGTGCAAGACCGTTGGTGCCGGGTGCAAAACCCTGAGGTCGGCCAATGGGGATTGATGAGGGGCGTGGAGTGAACCCACCCCTAAAAGAGTGGACTTCGGAAAGAGAGGGAAGACTCCTAAGAGAGATACCCAAGAGAGAAGCCTGCTGACGGAGGAAGAGACTCCGGAGACTCCTCGAAAAACTCGTGATAGACTCCCACGAGACATTTCCGGTAACTGAACCCTGCGGACGGAGGAAGAGACTCCGGACAGACTCCTGAGAAACTCCTGATAGACTACCACGAGAGATTCCCGTAACTGAACCCTGCGGACGGAGGAAGAGACCCCGGACAGACTCGAACTAGGCATTCTTTAATAATTAGCTTAGCGTACATTTTCAATCTTGTGCTACGACGTTGCAGCTAATTAAATTGGTGGCAGCGAGCTGGGATTGGCATTTGGCAAATTAATTAAATGCCCGAATCCTTTTTTATTTAAAATAATTTTTGAAATAAAAGAAATAACAAAGAGAAAATGCCAGCCGTGTGTGCGAGAAAAATAAAAGAACTTTAAACAACGCAAATTTCTCCTGAGTTCCTGTGATGTCTCCATTCTTATCGTTAAAGTGTGTTCCTGTTGCTGGAAAATTTCCGGAGAGCTTGCTGTCCATTTTACTGTATGTGAATCGTGTTGGGTGAATCAACGAAAGAAACAAGCGGAGGAAAGCCGAAAACAGACCCTGATTTCCGTCGGCTGATTTTGAAGGAAGTCAAGAGGATTCAGTGTGTGATTCCCGACCAGGTGTGCCATAGATTTTGGCAGTGATTCCAAACAGAAAGGTGAGTCTTTCTTTGAGATTATACTCGGGCAGCAATTGATTATTATCATTGTTATGATTAATGTATGTAAAATTTTGGTAGTAAAGAATTTACGTACTAGGTAAAGTTAGCAAACACTAGAAAGAAGACTAGAAAGATTTTTAAAGTTTTGTATGATGTATAAATGTGCGATTTATTAGTATTGTTGTGTGTGAAATATAGTTAAGTATATAGTAGTTATACTTGTTTCGTTGGTACAGTTACTGTGCAGAGTACTGTATTGTTTTTAAGATTTGTGCACATTTGTGAAATATAGTTAAGTATATGTATTATACTTGTTTCGGGGTACAGTACTGTGTAGAGTACTGTATTGCTTTTAGATTTGCGTTTTTGTGAAAATAGTTAAGTATACAGTAGTTATACTTGTTTCTTGGTACAGTTACTGTGCAGAGTACTGTTTGTTTTTAGATTTGCGCACATTTGTAAATATAGTTAAGTATATAGTAGTCATACTTGTTTCGGGTACATACTGTGTAGATACTGTATTGCTTTTAAGATTTGCGCGTTTTTGTGAAATATAGTTAAGTATACAGTAGTTATACTTGTTTCATTGGTACAGTTACTGTGGAGAGTACTTTTTGTTTTAGGATTTTTGTGAATTATAGTTAAGTCTAGGTCTAGTGTATTTCTAGTGTGCGTTGAGTTTTGTATAATTTTTGTGACAATTAAGCTTAGTTTTGGTTTTGTGTGTATTAGTGCATCATGGCGTACTTATTAAGGCAAAGAAAAGACGTATTGGTAGAAATGGCGAAAGAATTGGGAGTCGAAGCCGATAATACTTTACTTAAGATAGAAATTAAGAATAGAATTTGTCAGAGTGAATACTATAATGAAGAATTAGCTAATTGTTTGTTAGAGGGTATTTTGGAAGAAAAACGGGAACGTGAAAATAAGGAAAGGGAACTTGAGCGTGAACGTGAAAATAAGGAACGGGAACTTGAGCGTGAACGTGTAAATAAGGAAAGGGAACTTAAAATAAAGGGGTTTGAAGAGCGTAAACTAATGAGGGAAAGAGAATTAGAACGATTGAGAGCTGTACGCCGGGATAAGTTACAAAAACGAGAATCTCATCTAAAAGTAGAAGATAAAGTCGAGAATTGCGCACAGGAGAGTTATTTGTCAGGAAATCGGTCCATGGAAGTTAGTGAACCGATTAAAAAGTGTAGGCCGGTAAGTAATCCGGATGTTGATAAAAGTGAAAAAACCGCCATGCCTTCTGAAGTTAGAATTGAGATTTGTGACCCCCGGTGAAACGCACGTGTGTTAATCCCTTGTCCGAAGTGAGAGGGTAGGAAAAGAGAAGGATGAACTGTCTAGGCTTGAGAAAGGGAAAGAAGTCGATATTTTTGGAATTCGTGATTGTGAATGGAAGGTAGGATCAAGGGCAGTTAAGGAGAGTGTTACAGCTGTGATGACGGTTGCACAGCCAGTAATAAATCATGAGGACATAGGAGTAAGTTCTCGAGAATTGATAGTAGATAAGGGTTTACTATCCGGCATCACTGAATTGTGAAATTAAGTGTGAGGAAAAGGAAGCAAGTCGTCTCCAGTTGAAAGGAGAGTGGCCTAACAGTAGGTCATAAAAGTTTTCAAAACCCTACAATGGCTAGTATAAAAGCGGAACAGAGGAAAGGGAAAGAAATTTACGCGTGCGCCGTTGTTAGGAAAGATGCCGGAGATAAATCAACAATGCGTTTGATTCCCCCAATTCAAAGGGTATTGATAAGAATTGGTTAGGGGCTGGTAAAATGACAAGTTCAGAATTTAATTACGAGATAGATTTGCCCAGAAAAAGGGATCGTAGTGCAATTTATCGTGTAAATTTAGTAAAACTGTATCGTAGGAGGCCGGAATCTGTAAAATTTGTAACAGAAAATAGCACAGAGGAAATAGAGAAAGAAACCGAATTTCCCTATCCGGTAAAGCTATTTATGGATTTTGACTTTCGGGGTGTTTTAAGGAAAGTCAACTGCACTTTAAATTACCGCCTGATAGAATTAACTATTTGCGAATGGTCGTTTATAGAAATAAAGAAAGGTTTCCTCCAGATCCAGGGACGATTTCTTTAATCCAGAGGGATAACCAGTTAAGTAGAGGAAAACCATTTAAAATTAAAACTTTTTGGATATACCTGAGATTGATTAATACTCTGGAGAGGAGTTTGGGTATCCTAGGGATGTGAGTGTAATCGAGATGGGGCAGTTCAATCGTACATTGTCCGCTGTTAAGTTTAGAGAAGTGAATCGATACTCGTACCCGTGTACTAAGTATAGGCGTTTGAACCAGGTGACGCGAGCCAAGATTCATCTTTTGTTAAAAAGAGAAGGTTTTGTAGAGAAGAAAGCACGGCCTCGTGGGTCATGGTACTGGATTTGTGGAAGTGGTACTTTCGTCGTTCACTCATGCTGAGATATCAGAAGTATGCCGCATACGTAATGCCATTTGGCATTTACATTAGAAAAAGGAGTTTTAAGATCATATGCGCATCTTCTTATGGATGTAAATTAACTACTCAGGTTTTGGGACGGTTACCGCAGTTTGCTTTACGTCGATTGGTTAATATAGACATCTTGGCGCAAATTTGGAAAATCGTGTAAAGCAAATAGACTTAGTATTAGAAGGGTTGAGGAGTGTGAGATCGGAATTCATACCGACCAAAGGTAAATTAGAGCAGTGGGAAAGTTTCTTACGTGTACATAATAGAGATGTAGTGAGTTCATTTCGTGAGCTGAGGAAGTACGAGGTTAATTGTAATTTTTAATGATAGTGCCATAATTACACTTTACCCAACGTTTGTAGTAGGAAAGATAATGAATTGTGGAATAACTTGTTATAAATATTGTGAGAAAGTGTGCAAAGTGCCAAGATGGAAATTTATCTTTAAACTAATGTTGTTTAGCCCAAATAATTCCAAATGTTTGTATTTACAGTTTTTTTTAATGTAATTTAAAAAAAAATCATTTACTTTAATTAAAGAAAGTTACATGGAAATGTCATTGGATTAAACAGACTGGAATAAGCAGTCATTTAAAAATTTCCTATTAATTAATTTTAACTTTTTATTGTATTTTTGTGTCTATATTACTATATTACTGTATTGTGTGTATATGGTGGAAACAAAAATTTATGTGATACTGAAAATCTTTTGTGTCTCTCAGCCAAGTGTAAGCACATAGAGGTCTAGTACAGTAGTTACATGTGATTTAACGTATAGTAATATTAGTAAAATGTTAGCATTTAACTTATTCACTTAAAACTCAAGTTTTTTAAGACGAGATGTAACATTAAGAAAAGAATCCAAGATTTGAAATTTAAGTTTTTATTGTAAAGTGCGTAAATTGTTATGGAATTTTGGATTTACTTATTATCATATTTTTGAGCGTTTTTTTATTGTATTGCTGTCCTGGTTGATCTCATTGTTAAGACATTCTTTCTTTAAATCAGTCATAAGAACGGATCTAACCTTGGACCAGAGCAGTCCAGTGAAATGGACGTTTTCAGGGGGAAGGAGTTGTGACGTCGTCACAATGGAGAAAGCGCCTCTATTCATAAACATTTCCACAGCCGGGGAACACGTGTCTTTGGTGGTATTGTGTTGTATCAGACAGCTGGACCGTCTGCGACGGTGTGTCTGGTGGACACTATGGGCAGGCATCGCTGCATTATTTTCTATTCATGGGCAGTGATTGTACGTCTGAATGCTGGCGCCTCTGCAGGCGGCGGCGAGGTGTTTGAAGTGCCAGATGTCAGCCGGGCCCTTGTCGCCGGGAACCTTTGAGAGGGACCGGACTTTTGTCATCTCTGCGCGAATGGATGACGTGCAAGACCGTTGGTGCCGGGTGCAAACCCTGAGGTCGGCCAATGGGGATTGATGAGGGGCGTGGAGTGAACCCACCTAAAAAGAGTGGACTTCGGAAAGAGAGGGAAGACTCCTAAGAGAGATACCAAGAGAGAAGCCTGCTGACGGAGGAAGAGACTCCGGAGACTCTCGAAAACTCGTGATAGACTCCCACGAGACATTTCCGGTAACTGAACCCTGCGGACGGAGGAGAGGACTCCGGACAGACTCCTGAGAAACTCCTGATAGACTACCACGAGAGATTCCGTAACTGAACCCTGCGGACGGAGGAAGAGACCCGGACAGACTCGAACTAGCATTCTTTAATAATTAGCTTAGCGTACATTTTCAATCTTGTGCTACGACGTTACAGTATCAACTTCCACCCACTCAAAAAATGACAAATTTGTGAGAAGTGCAGAGTGCCACTGGAAATTGAACCATGGGCCACATGGGGCACGCGTGCCATTGGTTGCCGACCCTGTAGTAGAAGAAGGGTTAATGCTACTGCCCGAAAATTGGAAAAATTGAACATCCACACTAGTGAGAGCTTAAGCCTATAATTGAGAAATTACAGAAATTAGAACATTAAAAATGGCGTTTATCAATTTTCCCAGAATAGTTTTTTCCAACTTCGTTTTTTAATGTCAAATGCAAGAATTTTTTCCCCTTTTACTTTGTTTAAATTTTATAAGTTATCAATTTAAAATAAACATTTTACTTATACAAAATACGTGGAGTTATCAAATTACCCTGTTTAAACTATTTCATTTTTACAAAAGAAACACGTTTTGATCGCATGTTTTTTTCTTGTTATTATTTATTAGAGATAAATGTACATGTAGAAATAAGTGGGTTTTTTAAATATGAACACTTTTAAATTAAACTGTCTAATATCTGAACTTTGATAAATGCATTTTCCGCATATGTACTATCTTCTTTTACGCGTTGAATCAAGTGAAATATTTCGTTAATATTTTTGAGTATCTAGTTTGTCATTGTAATTAAGACGTGTAAATTCAACATACAATAATTCAAAATATAATTCTTTTATTTTAAAGTGTTAAAAATGAGCAAAGTTCGAATTTTTTTGAATAAAAGAGCAGATTAAAATGTACATTAAAAAAAAAGACACAACCATGAAAAAGATATATTACCAAATTCAGCAGTAAATCGAAAGAAAGATCTGTAACTTTTATCAAAATCTGTAAATACAACATTTATACAAAGAAAAAATTTATATAAAAAATGAAATATTTAGGCTTGAAAAACGTAACAAAATGAACAATAAATCTGAGACACATAATGCGAAAAAACACACTCGAAATTTACAATTTAAACAGCATCGTCCTTTATAAATGAGCATATTCGAAATGATTCTAAAAACGATGTGTTTATGATAAATATTGGCAGTGTTTTTTTATTTTATTAAAGGACACGTCGACCAGATGGATGAAAGTTCGTATCATTTTTGGTATAAGGTTGTAAGTAACTTTATCACAAGGCCAAAGCTTCAACCAGTATTATGAAAAGCATACAGGTCCTAAGTCTATTCCGAATTCTTGATTCCTTGAACCAATATCTCTGAATGCGATGTCTACAACTGGTAGTCTCTGTGGCTTGTCTGTTTCGTATTTCAAAGCTGACTGGGCCACTTGCTGTCCCGGAACTGAAAGGAAAAAATTAATTTTAAAAAAATAATTATATCTAAAAACATTGCAATACATTAAGCTTGAAATCAATAAAATACGAATGTAAGCTATGTATTAATTATTCGTTTTGTACATTATTTTATACAGCAAATTTCTACCTTAAAAGAAGCAATATTTAATACAAGATGTGAAAAATTCTTCCAAATCGACATGAAATCACAACCTCTGCCAATAAAGTTCGGTGAATGAAGTCAGAACGGCTGATCTGGCAACACTGGCGAAACAAACGCTGCACATGCGTAGCGGCAGGTGTTGACCATCTGCCCCACCATTGTTCAGTTGAGACTCATTTGAGTTCCGTGTGTGACGGATCTATACGGTTTTTCACTAACCTCTTCTTTTTATCTTTAAATCAAATTATTTATTCAACAACCTTCATCGAGAGCCATGTGTGATTTTATGTAAATAAGGAATATTATATAAATTCAGTTTTGCGAGTGAAAGGAGCTAAGTAAGAGGAAGTGAGAAGTCAAATGAATTAAAGAAAGTGAGAGATCGAGAGGTCGACACGTAGTTGTTGACAAGTTAAGTGAGCTTGATACGTTTTGATGAGCGCAAAGAGAAGCGGATTAAAAGTATTGAATTCACTATTACGGAGCGTGGAGTCTTTGTCAATTCCAAGCTAATTTGAGTGCCTGAAGTTCGTCACGAAGGAACCGCAGCAGTAAAATATAAGTATAGTGAGTTTGATTAAGTAAATCTGATTAGATTGTGAGGCGTTGTAATTGTGCGCGTTTAAGCTGTCCTAGATTCAGTTGAAATTCTGTGTTATTATCCCGCTTATATTTAAATCTCACCTCTGCAC